>BGPR01027794.1:0-20459 GCA_013235015.1 Araneus ventricosus
AATTGAGCATACAAATATAAACACCATCTTCATTTTTTTTTCTTCCTGCTGCAAGTAGTTTCTTAACTGTTATTTGAATAAAAATAAACAAGTAACATAAACAGTAAAAAAAAATTGCCTTATTTATAATTAAATTCAAGGGCAAGCTCTGTACATATTGCACCATTTTCCACATCACCCAGGAGGTACAGTGTACAGATGCCCCTTTGTTTATATTTATAGAAAACATAGTAAGGTGGGTTCCCCAGTAGGCCTATAATTCCTTCTATGTTAGCATCAGGTTAGTGAAAAAGTTTTTTCTGGATGGAAGGCTGGCCTTTTTATCTTCAAGGCCTAATCTTTAATTTGGCAGAAGCCATTTCTGAGGTTGATGCATTTCTGGAGTTGTGACTATAACAGTTCTGGCAGGAGGGATTTCACAATCTACCAAAATGTTTTCAGAAGAACTGAATGGAAACTAATTCAGAGTTTGTATAACCTTTTTTTTTTTTTTAATTTTGAAATATATTTTTGCATCTGGAAAGAATTTTATCCCCAACCTGATATTTGACCTCCTCAATCCTACCTTTGCCTCAGAGAGACACTGAAAAACAGTTTTTAAAATTTCTCACATTAAATGAAAGGCTTCTAGATTTTAAACTAATACCAAGTGGATTAATTAATAACTTTATATTTGTTATTTAATTCAGTTTAGGCCCATGTGTCTCCTATAGGAGACAATTATTTTTCTCAAAAAATAATAAGCGATTTAAAAAAAAAAACATTTTTCTAATATGTTTTGATGTATTTAAAAACTGAATATCTCACAAATTAGTGAAATTGATTAATCGAAGTTGGTCTTGGGACTGTGGAGGTCAACTTACTTTCTCAATTCTATTTAAAAGTAATTTTAAAAGAGAATTGAGAAAGTGATCAATAAAGTGCCTAATTATTCTTGGATAAGTAAATTAACTTGGATTACTTTTCAATAATAATTGTAAAGAGAATGGATAAATATCATTAAGTATAATAATTGTACAATTTAATAATATTACCTCAATTACCAGTTATTTTATCATATATAAACTTGCAAAAATTTAAGATACTAAATGGTTTTTCTAAAGATGCACGACTTATTTTATGGTATATGTAAATAACAAATTAAAACACCACAGTTAACATTATCAGCCGAGAAATGTGTTTAGGAAATGTAATTTTCCACTTATTGTCTTTTTGTAAAAGATCATTCCATTTTTTAAACAAACTAATACAATTGAAATTTGGAGAATTATTTAAAGGGTCATAATATTCAAGTGTATGTTTTTCAATATCTGCTATTAATAGTAACCAATGGGAATTCAGATTGAATGGAATAAATAACAATTTGCATTTCTCGAAATCACTCGTCCAAGAACAATTAGGCATTTTATTGCTTAAAAGTGCGGAAGAAAAAAAATGACCCAACTACATGAAAATATGCAGAATCAGAACATTTATACAAAAAGGAATCTATTATGGTATCGTATAACCAACCTTTCTGAAAAGTTGGCGAGACGGATTTCAGCAATTTTTCTTCCTCTGCAGATATAAACAAATCCAGCGACTTTAACATATAATTAGTAATCCCTATATTATTAACATAAGACATTATCAGAAAGACTAAAATTGTCTATACTTTTAAATTTTGAACTATTACTTTCCCCTATTCCTAACAATTGAAACTCATTTTCTTCACAAAATTTATGGACCATCATTTAGCAAATCTTTATATACATATTCACGAAATGAAACAGTATTGAAGCCTTGTTTATAATCTAACTGAAAGATTAGCTGGTGAGCAAAATAACACACAAAAATGCCACAATTAATTGTATCTTTCTGAAGAACATGATTGGGAGAAGAAATTTTCCATTTTTCAGATCCATTCACATCTAAACTTGTAACTAAATTATTAATAAAAGGTAAGTAGTCATTATTAAGTCTTTTACTTTGAGGATCCAAAAAAAACTTTTTTTGTCTGTAGTAATTAAAAACCAGTGGTGGTTGAAACAAACAAACAGGCACAAATATTATACAATGTCTTAAAAAATCACTATCTATAGTTTTGCAGAGAAGTAACTGAGACACTGAGGAACCAATGAAAGTGAATGTTGTTTGCTTTGAGCACAATCTGTACAAGAAAGCATCAATAACAACATCAAATAACCAGCCACAAACAAAATCTGGAAATTTTGATGTAATGAGAAATATTTCATCTTGAGGCAAAAAAGGATCCAAATTTTTAAAGCTTTATATGTTAAATTATAAATCCCTACTTTCTGAATAGACGTGCTTTTATATTTTAACAAAGCACTAAAGGATTTATTTGTACAAAATTTATATCTTTTTATGGGCTGAGGATTAAGATAATGTTCGTCATACTCTTGTTTTCCTTTTGCAGAAATATTTCCCCGATCATTCTGTTTTGATTGTTTATTAGTTTTAAAAAAATTATTCTGAAGAATTAATTTTCGATTCGGTTGAATTTTTAGACAAGGGATAATGGAATTGATTTTTTTCTGAAACTGTAGAATTCAATACCCCACGGCATCCCAAAATTAAATTTCTCAAAACCGTTTCAACATTACTAGACATAACAGTCTGCACTCTTTCATTAGATCTAGCAGTTCAAAGCACAAGTTTTGAATATTGGATTTACCTTGTTCGAGCTGTGAAGTCTACTGAAGCTTTTGTATTTGAAATGTTGTCATCCATTTGAAAATCATCACTATGAAAAGTTATCTTTCCTTGAAGCTTTTTAAGTTTGCTGGAATGGATTTTATGTACAATGCTTACATAAGTTGTTGCTCCTAACATCCTGACAATTACACTAATATAAATGACTACAAAATGCCAGACAACTAATTTCTAAGCATTTTATAAAACAAAAATCATTTTCGTGGTAGATTTCATTCATTTGTGTCACTAAATACTCTTTTGATTGTGACCTTACCAACCAAGAAGTACTGGTAAGTTGAATCACATTATCTATTATTGCTCTACAATTGGCATGCCTGTCTTTAATATATTTGTTACAATGAATTTTGAATGGCATATGGTTAATTTCTTTATAATTTAGATAGTTATCTATTTCAATATCCAAAATTGTATGTGCAAGCCTATCAATACGTTTATTAAACTTTCGTTGAAAATAAACAGTTTTCAACTGATTGTGAAATGACTCACAATAATTATTTGTGTCTAGATGCATGGGGGGAATTTCTATAGCTAGCACACCACAGCTGAACTCTATTGCTATAATGTTTTTTAAAGTAATCATCAAATTCAGGACTTTTTAACAAATAACACATTTTCAAACTCAACAAGAAGCTTTTCAAATGAATCTTTCTCTTTAATGCTAAGCAACTCTCTTAATCTCAAATTCATTTCTTTAACAAGTTGTTTATCGGATGCTTTAGCATGCAACTGCCTACTCCAAGAACATAAGACATGCCATTTGCATAGTAAATGTCTAATACTGGGACCAAATACAGTATTGAAAGCTTCAAATGTACTTTGATCATCATCTGTCATAATGTCTTCCTTTAATAATTGAATACAGATACATGCACTTCTATAGATGAGAATAAAATAAATTTTTGAGTTGTAAATAGAAGCTACAGCTTTCACATTCAAGAAAGGAGAATATGAAGTACTTACCTCTGAAGATGCTAACTGTTTAAGAAAATCATTTTGAAGTTGACTTTTGAAATTAAGATGTAATCCATCTTTACCAAAACATCCTCTCCAACATCCAGAATTAGGCTTTAAAAAAATATATCATCGAGATACAGACAGCTTTTTCAATTCTGAATTAATAACCTCAATCTTTTTATTATATTCAAGCCAAAAAGTGTCAATAACTCCAAAGTCGTGGCGAAAACGATTTGGCAACCGAGAAATTACTCCGGAAATCAACACCTCGAGTTTCAGATTCAAGGCGAGAATAGTGTCAAAAAGACAATCAAAATTTTGAACGACTCCACTTAAATCCTCAGTAGAACTGTTTGTGCCAACATGAATCAATATAATATCACACGAGTTTAAACTCAAAGATAGCCCTTCGATTCGAATCCGAGGAAAACTTCTGACTTCAATCTCGCTCTGACTCAATAATTCACTTAGATATTTAATTATAAAATCACCAAGAACTAAAACCTTCATTTTTGTATGTGATAAAAGATAAAATTCACATATAATATAAAAAATCACACACACACACTGAGATCACAGTAAGCAAAGTGTTTCAACAGCACTCGCAACAAATAAAAATGGCTCACATTCACGTTTATCAGAATTGGCGCGCTCGACCCTCAGCTTTCGAGCCAAACAAGTTCCTCGCCAACTCGCCAGTTAGTGTATACATTTACTACGTCACTTCCGTCAGCTTTCGCCTTTTGTTGTTGCCGCGTAATTAGGGTTTTGGTTTGTTTTCATGGTTCTTATTAGAGTGTTTACGTTTTAGATTTATCGAAGTAATTAATAAATTAAATGAAATTTTACCCAGAAAGTGCGGTGAATGCTTCATAAATAAAATAAATTGAACTAATATAATTTTATTGGGTCTTCGTCTATTTTTACGGTGAGTAGCATTTAAAACCAACACCCGTATTGCCAAAAGAACTTGTTCGAAAAGCAGTGTATTTATGTACTTTCTGAATAAGATTTTTGATTTTATTGGAAAAATATTAGGGAGTGTATTAAGGGAACAAATCTGCTATTAATTATATTGCTTCAATGGTTGTAAATTGTTGTGTTGTGCATATCTAAATGAGAAACTTAGTTCCTTGGGTTCGATTTGAATAAGAGCTGATCATTGTGAATTGTGTCTTGAACAGGTAACGCTTTTGCATTTATTAATTTTATGAATTGGAGTTAAATTTTAGAAATATATTTTCGCTTTTTCATTAATGTTTAGTGTTTTTTTTTTCTTCCTTAATTAAATTTGAAAATGTTGATGTTTTCTTTTTCTCCCAGTAAGACAGAATATTAATAATAATAATAAATAAATAAACTAGGAAAATGCGATTTTTGCTTCTAATAAACGTAGACATTGAAATTTTAAAATGTGTTTTTTAACTAATTTCTCAAAATGGTATGTACTAATAATTTCCAGCAGGGATGGAAAACTTGCTGCCTTATAGCCACATGTGGCCTTACAAATTTGCATTGAAATATGTAATAATTACAGAACGATAATCCTTAAGATTCTGCAGCTTTTTTGCCCAACTGAAGGCCCTGATATATAGTTTGATATTATGACAGAATAGTTGACATATAAACTGAGATGCATTGATATTTTCTTGGAAATAGATACTTAATTTCATTCTTGTAGATATGTAAGAATACAGTCTGATGATGTTATAATAACTATTTTAGTAGGTAATCTTATATAAAGTTTTATTTTGTTAAAGAAGTAAATTGCTGATTAATGTGAAGCTTGCATTTTGCATTGAAATTACCTTTTTTTTTTTTCCTTCTGGAAACTAATTTCATAACACCATTTGTTGTTGAAAACTGGTTAAAATTGTTTTTACTATTTGCTAGAGTGATTTAAAAAATGTTTTAAAAGACAGATTTAAATTAAGGAATTGAATTAAAAGTTGCTTATTGTATCATATATGTTGTATTTCATAAATAAGCATTGCTTAATTTAGCATGTTTTTATAATGGAAAATGTACTTGCATTCTTCTCTAAATAGGAGTTTATTGGAATGCAAATGATTTTTGTATAGAAAGTAAACAAAGCATTATTAACTGTATTATTCATCAGTTCTTTATTCTTCACACATAATATTGTATTCAAAAATATTTTCTAATTGGTTATTTTTATATTTCTATGAAAATTTACAGGTTGTCTTCAGTATATGATTTAATTTGCAATCATAATTTATGTACTTGAGATAGTGAAAATATTATCTCGAATGGGAAAAAAAAAGCAATTACAAAATGTTGCAAAGATATTTAATTTTTATTCCATTTTATTTATTATTTTTTTATAGTATTATTGAAAATTTTATGTTTTACTGTAATTTGGACATCTTATTAACAGCATTAAATATTAAGAGACATAGCGCAATTTTTCTTGCACAACTTCAAAGCCAGATATATAGAGCAACTTATATAAAAAATTCATTTCAATATCATTAGTATTCAGAAAGATATCGGTATTACGAAGAGCAGAATTTTAGCTCTTATCGAAGAGAAGCTAAAAGATGAGGGGTTTTACACAAATTGATATTTTTTAAACTTATATCTTTGAATAGTTATGTTCAATTGTATAGTGGTTAGAAATTTGCTAAATACCCATTAACACTTGTAATATTTGTAACGAATAAAAAGATATATATTTGTAGAATTATTATAATATTTTAAGAGAAGAAATTAATTAGATAAAAAAATCGTCGGTCCATAAATGAAATTAATTTTAAAATATCGCTTGGCTGTAAAATTGTAACAATATGTACATAACTGGTTAATAATCATGTAAATAATATGATTAAAGTACTAAAATTTATTTTATTTAAGTTATTTATAGTGTCTAATTAGGTAGAATTTAAGTTATGCATGTAATTGATGTATTCATGGGTATTTAGCAAATTCTAACCACTATACAATTCAATATAACTATTCAAAGATTAAGTTTAAAAAATATTAATTTGTGTAAAACCCTCATCTTTTAACTTCTCTTCGATAGGAGCTAAAATTCTGCTCATTGTAATGCCTATATCTTTCTGAATACTAATGATATTGAACTGAATTTTTTATATAAGTTGCCGTATATATCTAGCTTTGAAGCTGTGCAAGAAAAATTGCACTATGTCTCGCGCATGCACAGTAAAAAATTTACTAAAAATGCTCATATTTCCTGTAATATTCAAAAGTTCCACATTTTTACACAATGCTTCTCTAATATATTGTCATTCTTTTTTTGTAAGTTTTGCATAATATAATAGAAGACTCTGAATGTTATAAGCAAAAAACAGGCGGGAAAATTTGGGAATTTTATAGAAAACCTTTATATTTTCCCGAATATTTGCGCTGCATTTACAAAAATTCATACAAATACTATGCTCATCAAACATAATCATTGCTGAAAGTTTCATCTTGTTATAAGCTTTCTTTGAAGTAGGGTGGGCCAAAATAATTTTTGTCTTCATATATTTGTAGACGGTCCCCTAATTGCCCTCAGGACTGAATCTTCAATGTAAAATGTGAGTTAGAGTCTATTCTTTACATGGTCGAAGTTCAAGGGCAGCCAGTTTAGCCTTTCAGGAGAAATTCTAAAAAATACGAAAGTGTCCGGATACTTTTGATCGGATAGTGTACAGATTAAATGAACATAATTGAAACTTTGATATCAATTATTGTATTTAGCTAAAATTAGATATTAACATAAACATTATAATTTTTGTGTTTGGGATTACATAAGTTGTATTTAAAATATATTCAAATTTAAATTCATCGCAATGTTCTTGGATATACAATATTTTTGATAATTCCATTTGGCATACATACAAACAAATCCCTTGGTTTTCCTACACGGGAGCATGCAGTGTATAATTGTCCATGAGAAAAACATGGATTCTTCAAATTCAATCCATTTGCTTGTAATGATTGACCTTGTGATTTGTTTATTGTTATTACAAAAGCCAGTTTAAAAATAGCAAATGAGAACTTGCGAAGTGGTGTGCCTTTAATGGTAGCTATTTAACTTTGCCATTCAAACAACACATCCAAGGTGCTTCTTTCTTGAATTTTAATGTGTTGCAATTTGCGCAAACTTTATTCATACTTTCAACAACCATAACTGGATTCAATTTCCAAATTATACTGAAATACAATACGATCAAGTTTTACCAATTGATTTAGTCGATTCATTTACTTGCGTAATCGACTATTGTCATGTTGTTAATTTAGATCACTAAAAATTGCTATATATTTTGCTATTCTATATCAATATTTACTTACCTTAAATTCAAGCTATATCTCTGACAGCTGTAGTATATTTGTAATTATTTACCATTATATATGCAAAGTTTTTTACATTGATGAACTTTCAGCTAAGGTTATTATAAGTGTTAATGAGCCTTTAAACAGTTTTTTTTCTAAGACCTCATCTGTTTATTTTTAGTGAAGTTTGATGACAAAGTATAGAATATGCCATCCTCTTTGTAAATATCTGTTACAGTTTCCTTTCTGCCCTAAAATTATAACTTAATTATTCAAACCACAAGTTTTCACCCTGACTCTGAAATTTTATCTTTATGGCAAGTAGTAAATAAATCAATATATAACTAAGTAATAATGTATATGTTAGTGACATGCATAGTTATGTTTTTCGTATGATTGTGAGGTCTAATGCTTTGTTTGTATTATTTTGTGAACAGGATATGTAGAATAACTTTGATTGGATTTGAACAAGCGAATGATATGTTATAAGGAGGATATAAAGTTTGGCCAAAGTTCTTAGATGGGCCTTTCAGCTCAAAATTGTTGGAAATAATGAGGGGTTCAAATTTTCATTTCCCTGTAACACCTTTACAATTGAAGAAAAATAATTTAAAGTTTTTCGATAGCTACAATTGCTTAGAAGTTATGGATTGAAATCTGATTTTCAATGCCTTACTTTGACAATCTTTTAACCTAAGCATGTGACACCTTGTTGAAAAGCTCTCATCAGCCCTCAGCTTCGCTTCCACTCATATTCATCAACCCATTTGAAATTGGAGTGAGAAATGGCATAGGAAGTGAAATTTTCTTTTCCTTAATATCTCCAGTGAAACGAAACCTACCCTTACCTTCTGGCATGTAGACAGGTTTTTTTAAATAGTTGTTAAACATTTATGAGTATTGAAATATATATTATAAGGATATTAATTACATAAAAGCAATGATACTTTCTTGTTCTTCAGAAAAAGATTTGCTTAATTATTTTTGTCTTCTCCATCTGAATATTTCTGATGAATAGGGTCAGGTGGGGTAAAGTGGTCACACATCAATTAAAATGCTATAACTTTGTAATGAATATTGGTATGAATGTAATTTTTTTAATTTTAGCTTTTAACAATTAAGAACTAACATGTAAAATTATACTAATTGCAACACTTTAATAGAAGAAAACACCCATTTTGTTTGTTTATGTAGCAGTTTGAAGTTGGAATACCTAATTTAACTTCTCTCCTACATTTTGTTTAATTAAGTTTTCATTAGATTGACTCTGCATAAAGCTTCATATAGATCTCAAGAATATTTCCTCATTAACAGATAAGCTGAATTAATTACAGATATTATTTTATAGTAATTTAAGTAAGATGGGGTAAAGTAGTCATAGGGATAGGCTTAACAAGCATTACTGTTTTAAAATTACTTAAGCTTAATTTCTTAGACAGATGTTAGTTAAATATTAATTTAAGATATACTATAGATTGTAATTAATGATATGAAACTGGGTAACCCCAATTTTTGTGTCAAAATCATCGCGTAATGCCTATATGAAATCAGCCAATTGCAAAAAAGGGATGCACTTTTTAGTGCATCAGCAAATGATTTCATGCTAAGACTTTTGCAAGTACAATTAAAAGTTACATCAGTTGTGAAATTTTTTTTTTTACATAATTACCTCTTTGAAAAAATAATCGGATTTTATTTGTTGTTCAAAATGAGCATGTTATATAAAAGCTTTAAAAATTTTGTCTTCTAAAAATTTAGATATTTTTCTTTTAATTATTGAATGATTATTGTATATCATGAATTGACTTTTATTATTATTATTAGGACCATCTGGAAATGACTGTGACATGTTATTGCTTTATCAGATTCTTCAATCTGAATACAAAGGTGTAACCACTAATTAGTTCTGTCCAGAAATGTTTGAGCAAAGTTAACAAATCAAAGAAATCGAGGGAGCCACAAGTATAATACTGCAATTGATGAATAAAAGAGATTTGAGAGGATCCCCTGAACCTAGTTCCAGTGTTGTTGCATCTTATCTGTGATGTGGTGGTGGATCTGTAAGTATATTTTTACTGAATAGTTTATTAACTTTATTATTCTTAGTTCTCTAAATAAAGGTATACTTTTTAGAAGTTCAGGAATGAGATTGCGGAATATACTTTGATACATACAATGAAATCTATTACACACATATTTATCTTCCATATAAAATTTCAGGATAGAAATATGCATTACTTCAGTTATAAAATTAAAAAACAGTTTTACAAATATATCGCTTTTTATTTTATATTGAATGTCATACTGAATGCTGCTCGAAATAGCATATAAAATTATTTTTCTGTTCTTTTGCTAAATATATGTATTTTGATTCTTTTTTTTTATGACGTATCAACACTGTTTAACATATAGTGAATTTTCTATAGATTCCTCAATATTACTTTGAAGGATTTATCTTACTTCACAACTGGCATTAATGCTGCAGTTTATTGAGTCTTTTAATATTGTATTATTATGATGAAACTTCCAATCATCAAAAATTACCCATTTCTCTAATTTGTGCAGCATTTTCCAATAGTACAAAAAAAAGGTTTTATGGAAATATGAGCTAAATATGTGAAAACCACTTAGCTAATATAATAATTGTTCATATTGATTCTGTTATCTGAAAATGCATGTTGTATGGTATTTTTTTCAACCAATAAATACGTTTGACTTGTAATTCCATTATAATTTTAATTTTTAATGCAGTTTTTTAAAAAAAATAACCAGTTTTATACAATAAAAGTTCAGGAAACAATTCCTTAAATTTTACTAGTAGATACCTACCACAAGTCTCTGGAAATCTGCCTTTTATCAGAAGTGAGTTTTATTTCAATTGTTAATGCTTCTTATTAAATCAACTGCTTTTTTCATTTGAGCATAGATGTAATTACATTTAATTTTTCATATTAAATACTTTGTGTATCGAGTTTAGAAGCAAACTGAAATAAAAATTTAATTTTTCTTGCAAATTGGGGGAGGGGGCGTAAGAGGAGCGTTTTACAAACTGTATCGTATGCCAAATTTCTTCTCTTTTTCTTGTTGAGTTATCAAGCAGAGGCAGACAGATAACCTTCCCATATACAGATTTCCTCGAAAATTTTCTAGAAACCATACAAATTTCTCATATAGCGCGTACCTATTTCCATCTTCATATCTAGAAGCAATTTTGAATTATCATGTTTACAGATGGACAGACGTAATACCAAAGTTTTTTTTTTCTTTCTATCTTGGGAAGGTCTGAAATGTGTGATTGATCGAATCCTGTAATTTGAATCTTTTAATGATTACAATAATCTCTTTTTTTTTTTTGTATGTTAATTTGTTTTATTATGATTTGAAAATTTTGATTTATTTCAAAAAAATAATGATGACAATTCTGCGAAGGATAATAATTATAAAAAGTTTTGTTGGGTTTATTGAAATTTATTGATGCAAATTCAGAGTTTGTATTATCAGGAGTACCACTGGGGAAAAAGTAAAATGGAAATCCGTGCGAGATCTTAGCATTAAAATTAAAGGTATATTTCTGTTTGAACTAACTTTCTGGAAAAATTTTTCATCTCTCGTAAAAAAATCCAGTGAATACCATCAAAATGCCTATATAGTAACCCTTACCCAACCTTGCATTCTTCTTCTACACACCTAGAGAAGACATCTCGCTTCCCATTCAACTTCTGAGAGCTGTCCTTGGCTGACACAGTTATTGATTACAGGAAGGGTCTTGTTCAGGTGATCTGAAAGTCATTTAAATTTTTTACATGTTATTTCAATTTTATCTGAAAGGAGAAATAAGCAACAGAATTTTCTACCATCATATTTCCCATGTTTCTTTAACACTTTCTTGCCAGTGTTGGTCACACCAGTATCCGTATCCCTGGTGGCATGACCCAATCATGCATCACACTGTCCTTACATCCATATAAAGTCGGCAATTCATCTGTATTCCATTTCAGCCATTTGGCCCAAGACTTTGTCTTTTTCACCAATTTTCAGCGAAAAATCCAGCTATACCATTCACTTGATGTTTCAAAGTTTGTTTTGAGACAAGGTTCAAGGTCGCAGAATTCTACTTACCCACCCTTCTCTTGCCCGCACACAGGAGATTTCGAGTTTCATTTCTACCCTCGTCAAAGGTCCCAAACTAGGCAGAACTATTGTTTTCTGGCTAGCTTCACAACAGGGTGTCAAATAGAAATCGGTGCACGGAGTCTTGTATTTTGTGTTGGTTGGAATTCCACCACTCTTAATAATTTCTTCGAAATTTCATAGGTTTTTGACCTTGATGATTGTTTTTACCTTCTCGTGTTCCAAAATTTCCATTTTAGAAGAGATATGAATGGCCTGCATAAGATATTTGAGACCATACATTGGATAGGAATGTAAATTGAATTGTATCTGCAGTTTTGGAAAGGCCTGTGTAGAACAAAAAAATAATAGATAAAGGACTTTGGATCTTAGTAGTTATCGAAATGTAATGAAAAGTCTCACAGCAGTGATGCGCCATTTCAATTCAATACCACTAAGAACAGTATTTCAAGATGATCAGTTTTAGTCATTTCCGATTTACAGATGGCCTGAAATAGCATTGGATATTGCAGGCTTTAGGATACATGATATTTAAAAATAATATAACCAGGGGCAGCTTGTGTATAGGGGCTGTGGAACTGCAGCACCCCATCTTTTTTCCGTGCATAAATTTAATCACTTATTTATTTAGTTTTGCATGCAATATCCGAATCCATCAATAAAACTAACTTTTGATGCTTTCAGCTGATCCAAAAAGCTGGATAAAAACCAAGGTTACTTCAGAGGAATTATCCCTATCTGTTGTCTTTTCGAAAGCTTCCCCCCTTCCGGAACTCTAAAATCCCTTTGTACTAATTGCTTCTATTCGAGCGTGCACATTTACAATGTGATCTCAAAACTTTTTTATCAGTAAGGCTTTTAACTAACAAGGGAACTGTAATCCTGGTAGTACCCTAGAGAGAGGGAAAAACTATTTCCTATCCTGCGCGATATGGTTTTTTTTTTTAAAGACTGTCGTTAAGGATCTTTTTTGACTGCGGAAAAATGTTTCACATGTTCATATTTGAAAATAAATAACTTTGAAAATGTATAATAAAAGAATATGAAGAAATAATTAATTATAAAAAATTAGTTTAAAAATTATCATACATAAATTTGAATGCAATAACAATTGTTTTTTCTTTTTGCATTCAATGTAATTTTTTATCATTTTACTTCTAAATGTGGATAAGTCTGAAAAGAATGGATTGCAAAATTTAAGCAATCCCAATATTATTCTGTATGATATATTTATGGTCGTAAAAAAGCTCTGCCTTAGGGGGTAGCTTAAAGAAGCAAAAATTTTTAAAGAATATCAAATACAAGGGCTCTAGAGCCTGTGTTAGTCGCTGAGGATGAAATGTAGGAAGTTCAAATGAATATATCTTCTCAAAGAGCTTCAGTAAGTACATTCACATTGAAAAGCACCACTGTTCATTTATAAATAGGTATAATACTATAAATTAGCCATTTTTTTCTTTCTTTTTCAAATTTGTAATATGCGAAAAGAAAGCATTGTAATGGCTAAAATGTTCGACCTCTAGACTTTGAGGAATCACCACGTTTTAGAGCCCCCACTCCCTCTTCCTCCTACTAAAAAAAAAAATGTAAATTATGCCTGTTTGTCAGTGTTTTTATGAACATTATAATTCAAAAACCGAAACAGCTAGAGAAATGAAACGTAGGATGAGATCTCAACACCGAATTTGTGAATATAGCACATTTTGGATGATATCCATCAAAATAATTCTGTTTTTTGTCTGTCCGTGAGCATCTTCATGTCATTTGATGGTCCTACCAATATTGTGGAAAACATCATTGATCATTTCGCTGGAAATAAAACCAGAAGAGCTGATTTCATTTTAAGTAGTTGTATTAATATCTATAAATAATACCTTTATCTCCATATATGTATTTATTTCAACTTGGAGCATTCTGTGATTTTGTTTTCATGTTCAGTCGAGCTTCTAAATCCTTATAAATGAGAGCAATAGACGTAGCAAAAATAACTGTGAAAATCATTTAAAAAATTCTTAATTATTGTTAGTTAAAAATTAGTAATTTCTAAATTAAAATTTCTTTATTAAAATAATTTGAAGTCAAAAATATAAAAATAAATTTTTAATAAATAAGTATTAAACTATTAAAAATTAGTTCCTAATTTAAGATGTGCAGAAATCATTAGTACGCAGTGTAGAACTGTACGTTGCAGCACACCCATGGTGATTTAGCATGAGCCGCCACTGAATATAACATTTAAAACTTTTTGTTAAAACATGAATTGAGATACTTCATGTATGTTATTTCATTTGGAATCAACGGGAATTGAATTCCTCTGTGAAGTTTTCTATGGTTTATTTTTATATGAAATTATTAATATTATAATAATTATATATGAAAGTTATTTCAATAATCTAGTAAGGAATTAAATTTATGCAAGTAGCAACGCAACATGGTTGAAATTACGTTGTTCTGTCTTGTGAGAAAATATCACTTGCACCTCCACATCATAAATTGGAAAAGGGAATTTATAATTTAGAAGTTGACATAAACGAAGAAAGAAGTTAGAATAATTTAGAATTATGTAAGTAGCACTATGTTAACATCTATGTGGATCTGATTAGACAATGTCCTCTCAATATTTTTGTTAATGAGTCTATGGAATGTCTGTAAAAAATTTTAGAGACAACTGTGATAATGATTGTTTATCTGCAGCGATAATTGAATAGTTATATCACTGTATTAATTTTAAAATAAAAGTTTATCCCAAGGTGAATCGTTTGTCCCAACTGAACAGTTAGAGCACAGTGTGCAAGGAAGTACTTGTGGCATTATGGACGTCTGCAGGAATTGCGTCTCAGATAAAATAATAATTTTATAACAAAAGTTTATAGATCAGTTGTGAACAAAAGTAAATTTCTGTATATTTAAAAACGACCATAAAAAGCTCAGAAACAGAAAGCTTATCAATTGAAATCACATTTATTTACTTTATCTCTGGAAGCATAGATTAGTTTCTTTCAAGAACAGAAGTTCATAAATTTGATATTTGAAAAAATTTAAACCTACAACATTTTGCTTTTGAATAATGCATCTATGTTTCTTTCTAACATAGAAATATTGAGTGCAATTTTGCAGTTAAAAGACCTAAAATCGGAAATCATTTTTCTTCTAAATTCACTTTACTGTCATATTTAATTTTACAAACCTTTATATATAGAAGATTTTCTTTATTTTATGACGTTCTCTTCACATCTTGAAGCAAAAAGATGATTTTTTTGAGACTGACATCGTAATTTTGAGACATTGCCAGATAATGGGAAAGCTACCTTCCACTTTAGAAACACATCCTCCTCCAAACTTCCACACAACCAGTGTTGGAGCATATTTAAGAAAACGAATTCAATATGCACTTGCAGACCTGATTTATATTGGAATTAGGTCTTGAAGATGCAATTCTTCTGTTCCAAAACTCTGAATCTACAACCAGATTGCAGCAGTCTCTATTTTTATAGAAAATTAGCATAGTGTAATTATAATTTCATTTCATATCACAACATTACAAATCTTTTTCAAATTGTTAAACTTAAAAATATATTTAAAAAATTCACTATGTTTTGTCCGAAGTTGATTAGATTAGATTATGTTAAATCTTTCTGATATTTAATTAATAATTTCTAGTTAATTCAATGGGGTTTTTCTCATATACTGATCTAAAGAATATAATTTGCATTTTGAACTTAGTTGTTGAAATGGTACGGAAATTTGATATGTATCTAAAGTTTTGTTTTGAGATGAGATAATAAAATTCGTCCATCTAGCTTGCATTTTTGAGTTTTCGCATTCACATAAGCACCAAGAGTGAAACTGACAGACAACCAGTTAACGGATTTGATCTAAAATTGGATACAAATCCAATGAAAAAAACAGATACGAATTAAGAGTACCGAGATAGCTGCATTTTTTATGTATCATGTTCATTTAAACAAGAATCGGCAGACGGACAGACTTTGTCTATACGAATTTCATCCAAAACTAGACAGAAGCGTCAATTTTGATGAAAAGACTCCATAGAGAATTTCATCTTCCTGGTTACACACATTTTTTAATCCTCTCGCTCACAGACAGACAATATTCCCATTATTTTCATCCTTGAAAATATGGCTATTTATAAAAATCTCAAGGTAAATATTTTTATGATTATAATACTTTTTCTTTCTATACTTTATATTTCTGAAGCAACTTTTTTTTCATGACACAATTTAGTAAAATATTATTGAGTAGTTTCAAAAAATAATAATAAAAATTGATGGTCATAATTATAATAGAAAATAATGATTGATAAAAAAATGTTTATTTCAAAGATTTTATATGCAAATCAACATTTTTCTTATTATACTAAACACTGGTGAGACGGTAAACTAGAAATTCCTCCCTTTTCATTGAACATGCTTTTTGAACAAAATTTTTCCCTGCTAGTGTCATGACCTTTGTGGAAGTCTAAAGAAAGCTATTCCCGGGCGAAACAGGGCAATGTGGTAACATTTTCTTCCTCTTTTACAGATGGAGTGAAACCTCCCTTCCTTTTCCACTTCTGAGAACTGCCCTTGGCCGTTGTAGCTGTTCTTTCCACAAAGCATCTTGTTAAGATAAGATAATCTCAAAGTGTGTGGTTTAAATTCCTGACAGGTTTCTGCAAGTTTTACTGAAGGAAGAAATTAGGACTGGATATGTATAAGATCATATTCCTTAAGATTCTTTGAGTGGCACTTATACCTTTCTTATGCATTCAATTATTATTTCATGCCGGACTTTTATTGAATAGAAAGTACCAAGTTTATAATCGACCAGCAATGTGAATTGATTAAGTTTAAAAAAATACCTCACTGTTAAATTTCACAATGAATTTTCATTTTTAATTAATTTTCTGAAATTCTATTTAATTCGTAATCTGTATGTGAATTGTTAATTAAGTGCAATAAAAAAAACCCTGTGGTTTAAAGGCTCTTTAACTCACGGCTGAAATAAAGCAGTATTTTTCAAATGATTACTTTGAATATATCTGGTTCACAATTCTTATTTACTTCAATGTTTTGCTTGATTCATGTTTAAACACAGAATAAGATATGGCCAGAGTTACAACTGCTTCGAATGATTGCTCATCGAAGATATGCGAAAAGAAATATGATGAATTTGGGAAATTAACAATAGCTTTTGTTGCATACTCAAATGAGAAAACACATGAGAGGGAAACAAGTCTTAATACACTTAGATCAGAAAATAATTTGAGAAACAATATGACCGAGAAGACTCATATATGCAAAGTGTGTGGTTTGGAATGTAGTGTAAAACGACAATTTTTCAATCATTTACGTGTTCATTCAAACGAAAAAAAGAGTGTATGTGAAGAATGTGGTAAGGCTTTCAGGTACAAAAGTGGATTAAGTCGCCATTTATTTATTCACACAAAGGAGAAACCGTATGTTTGCAGAGTCTGTGCTCAAGCATTCAGGGATTCAACGGATTTGAAAGAACACTTGCGCATTCATACAAAGGAGAAACCTTATCTCTGTGGTGTATGCAGTAAAGCATTCAGTACCAGTCGTTATTTAAAGACACATTTACGTATTCATACAAAAGAAAAACCTTACATTTGTGAAGTGTGCAGTAAAGCATTCGCTCATAGAAGTAGTTTAAAATCCCATTTACTCACTCATTCTAAAAAAAAACATTATGTTTGTGAAGTCTGTGGTAAAGCTTTCACTCATGGAAGCAATTGGAAAGCACATTTACGTATTCATACTAAAGAAAAACCTTATATTTGTGAAGTGTGCAAGAAAGCATTCTCTCGTAGTGGTAGTTTAAAATCTCATTTAATCATTCATTCTAAAGAAAAACCTTAGGCGTGTGAAGTGTGCAGTAAAGTTTTCTCTCAAAGTGGTGCTTTAAAATCGCACTTACACTCTCATATAAATTAAAAACTTTATTCTTGTGTGTTGTCTAAAATAGTGAAATGTAATCTCTGGTTTGATCACCATACAAACATATGACAGGGACTAATTTACCAATGGGACGTTCTCAGAGTAACTGGCAGTCACATCAAGATTTGTGAAAAAGTTTACCTAGCTATCTTTTTATCATTTATTCTCTCGTGTTTGTCTGCAAAAAATGAACCATTCCTATTGCCCATACGATTTGGGATGCTAGTGAGATATGTTCTTTATTTAAGTGTTGTCATCCATTATAATCAATTCAGACTCATGTTTTTTTTTCTGTGATATTTTCAGCAGACTCTCTTACAAACCCTTTGTGAATTCACTACTTTGTTATAAATTCTTGCCGTATGAATGAGATGTGATATTAAAAAGATATTTATGCTTGTATATGGTTTAAATTATTGCTTTTTATGTGAATGAAAATTTTGTGCTTCTAATTCAATTTTTTATAGTATTTGTTATTCAGTGGGTTGAATCAAGGCAAATAGATACACAGAATGATCTTTTATTTTTTCATCTTCTAGTAAAATTAACAGCAAGGAACCATCGAAATTTTTTAACAATTTAAAAATACGGAAAATTCCTTCATGCCAGATGAGGTTAGTGATGAGGGGTATTCACAACGTAAATTTTGTGCCATCTGTGAAAAAAATTGAACACCGGGGTTGGAGGATTTCATCCAGTCTGAAGAAGACGATCATAGAATTATATATCTTTGTCTTTGTTCGGTTAGTTTGGGATATTCAGAATTGTACCGATCTTGGTGGATCAGATTTGGTATGCTGTATTCACACCAAAATTCTCTATCAATTTTTGAATGAAATCCGTCCAAAGGAAATTGACCTATCTGGTAGTCCATGTGTATTCACATACACACAGTAACTCAGACACATACACAAAAAAAGTTAGATAAATGAAGTTTGATATGTAGTGTTGACACAAAATTTGCAGATCTGTATAAAATTTTAGGCATAATCAACCAAAAGGAAAAAAGATGTAAAATGTGTATTCGATTTTCATCACAGCACTATGAAGCTAAATACAAAATGTGACATTTGGTTAAGTATATAAGGAATTAGAGAAAGAATGTTTCCCCATGTTCCTTTCTTGTATACAAAGAAAAAGTATTTTAATCTTCAAAAAATTCGACCTTGAGATTGGATTATGAGATACTGCAATTGCATACGCACGAATAGAGAGGTTGACGATTTTGTCTGAAATTGATACAGACCTAGATTCTAGTAGCAAAATGTAGAAATTGTCATCTAAATCATTCTAAAAAAATCTGGTAATGGTCAAATATCTTTGCCTATTCCTGAAAGCAAAGGGCACATTCAAAATAAAAAAAAATTAAGTTGGTAAAAAATTACCAAAAGTTTATAAGGTAGGTGAGCCAAAAGTGGGTGGTGTTCCTAAGGTAGGCCCACCTCTCAAAAAGTAGTATTAATTTCATTTTTAATCACAACATGGTGCTACTGCATTCTAAATCATGTATCTGCAGTGCACGTGGCTGAATTTAAAGAGATTATCTCAATCGGCCTCCATGGTATGCAGTGATTTCACTTTTCAGGAGTAGTCATTCTAATTTCCAGGTAAGAAGATATTTTAATTTACATGTGTTTAAATTTTTAGAACTTTGAGTTATGATACATTTTCTGAAAGCTTTTTTCTTTCTCTTTAACCACATTTACTTCAATTCTAATAAATTTATCATATTAATTGTTTTAAAACGTGCAAATGACGACCATATGCATGTTCCCAAGGGGGTTTGGGCCACCTTAAGAAACAAATATGGAAATCAATGTAGCAAGAGTAATTTTCAAACTTTCTACTTAAATATCTGAAAAAATTTGTTACCATTTATTGTTAAATTTATAACAATGAAAGTTTTTTTATATTTAATTATTGAATGGCGTTACAGTTTTATTTGCCTATTAGAAATATCTTATGACATCTAAAAGAAACTTTTGTTAATTCTTGGCCTAATTATTGCTATAAGTGCAAACATAAAGTATTGAACATTGTAATGCTCTTCTAGAAGTCAAAATAGTTTTCCGAGTAATTTTTTCACATTCTAAAATTGATTTCAATATATGGGCCACCTTTGGAACACTATGTGCCAAAGGTGGCCCACAAGCTACAATTTTGAAATTGCATTATAAAAGTAATTACATTTCATTTTACAAAGAAGATTATACTTTATATGTGTAGGAGATAAGTGTAAAATGTTTTTAAAAAAAAAATCCAACTACAAACATCTAACCAGAAAATTATGAAAAATCCTCAAACCTTAAGTATAGCCACCTACCTTATGTTATTTTTTTTTCATTCAGAAATTATGTAGTTAATTCAATTATGACACAAATTAAATTAGTCCAATCA
>BGPR01027795.1:0-20457 GCA_013235015.1 Araneus ventricosus
GCCAATATCTATGATTTAAAGTGCAACAGGCCCCATACAGGACGGATCTTCAGTGAAATTGGTTTTCGAAACCCTCTGGAAGTCGAGACCT
The DNA here is from genome assembly GCA_013235015.1 of Araneus ventricosus. Classification (NCBI taxonomy): domain Eukaryota; kingdom Metazoa; phylum Arthropoda; class Arachnida; order Araneae; family Araneidae; genus Araneus; species Araneus ventricosus. The sequence goes on from BGPR01027795.1 coordinate 92, forward strand.
TACCACTAGGACACCGCGACCCATGAAATGTAGAATCGTTACCTTCATTGTTGGCGATAGCCACGAAATATAAAAATGCTCTTAAAAGTGTTTTAACTCTATGTTTGTTTTCTTTCTGTCTGTTTTGTGTTGTTTCCGTGAGTTCATTAAAACTATTACAATCGGATTCTCAGCTGTTTTAATCTGTGACAATAACTTCTCTTGTCTTTCCCCGAGGAGCTATTGTGGACATTTGCAAAATTAAAAACAAAAGCAGATATGCCTATCTGGCCTCATTTCACATCTTATACGCCTTTTAATTTCAAATAAATAGGTCATTTTTTAAATCTTTGCTTGTACTAGATTTGGAAGTGTACAATGTGCTTAAAAATATTTTTCTTTACCTTTTTCTTTTCTTTTATTATCTACTTTAACCATTACTCATGTTTCCCTCACAAAATTTCAATAAATAAATAGATCTAAAGCGTAGCGATTCCTTCATCTCTATTCAAGTTCAGACGATTGCAATATTTATGACAGTGTTCAAGTCACTTAAAAATATTACTAATTTTCATGTTTATCTTTTATTGTTGACATATATTATCTACTTTCACCATTAATAATGTTTGGATTTCAAAATTTCAATAAATAAATAAGTCTAAAACACAGAGAATTCAGCAAATTCTATTCATTTTCAGAAGATTGCAATATTTTTGACAGCTTTCAAGGCACTTGAAAATATTACTAGTTTTCATTTTTATCTTTAATTTTTGGCATATATTTTCCACTTTAACCATTAATCATGTTTTCTTTTAAAATATCGATAAATAAATAGGTCTAAAACGTAGAGATTCATCAAACTCGATTCATTTTCACATGATTGCAATATTTTCTCTTTGTATATTTCATATACGAGAAGATTGAAGTAAAAAACAGAGAGCAATGAAAAAATTCTTATAACAAATGCAGATAATGTAAAACTAAGTTGAACATGTTACATAAGACTTAATATCAGGAGTAAAAGATAACTGAACAAACTTTCTTCTTAAATAATTTCGAAAGTTATATCTTTATTTCTAATTCTTTATATCGCCTTTTAGATTCATTTCTTTTCATTAATATTAATGATGAATACCTAATTCAGTTAGTGACATAAAAGTTAATTCAGTGAAGCAGTTTCATATTGTGTAACTCTCTGCATAATTTAATGTGAAACACTCATACTAATTAGTTTTGCCCTTGAGAAGTTTTATTTAAGGCACCTATCCAAATCATTAAAAAAATATCTTCAGACCAATCAAGTGCATATTCATTTGCATAATAATGGGAATATTTTTTATTATACGAATCTGAATTGAAAAATATAATCATTTGCTTTTCCATAAAATGAAAATTTGTCAAATATCATTAATGCTAAAAATTAGCATACATTTCTAGGCAACTTCTTAATAGCAGAATGAAAACTATCTTACAAGCGAAAATCTACTGTTTGACACATAATTATATGCTGAAAGAAAAATCATCTATTCTTATCGGGATCGCCAACATCAAAGAAAAGTAAAAATAATTTGTTTTATAACAATCATATCTAGTTAAGTAATTAGCGGTTGAGCAAGCTTATTAATAAATCCTTTGAGCCCATTAAATAGTGACAAAGCAGGTGATGAATCGTTCTTGAAACGGAAAAAAAACTGAAGGGTTAGATTAGATATTCTACCGAATTTTTTTTTAAATTTAAGCTGATTGACATGGTAATTTATTAAATATGTCTTAGAAGTTGGAAGAGTTCGCGAAGAGTTATACACGTGGAGTAGAATATCATTCATCATATAATCGATTGATTTTATTTTCATCATTTTGCATAACATCTTGATAGTCAGAAGAATTAATTTAAAACAAAACTCTTTGACGGCGCCAATGACGATGAAAAATGACATCAATTAATATCAGTCATCGTATTCATACACTCGGTTGATTGTAACTAAATAGACTTGGAATCTGTGAATTTGAATTTTCTATAGCGGGAAAAATTAAGTTTTAATTTATGAAACTGATTTTCAGTAAACAAATACCAGTTCTCAACAGTAAGAAATCGTAAAAACAAAAAAAATCTACTTTAATGTGTTATCATCATTTACTTGTACATCATAAAACATGTCATTGTAACATTTAGATAATCAAACTTGTGTATTTACACAACAAGTTATTTTTCCAAGACATTTAGATGTCCTGAAGAATTCATTTATAATAAAATTTGACGCAGCAAGAAATGAGATTTCAATTTACAAAGTTGATTTTCAGAAGATTTGAAATATACTCGTTGTCAAAATGTGCAAAATAGTAAGACTAAAAGTCTGCAGTAATGCGATGCCATTTATGTTTCCTTTTACTAGTGATTAATCCCACTCTAGGCTTAGTATTATGCTCTCTGTCGATCTGTCTATCCCTGCTGTGTGAACGTGATAACACCAATAACTCATCAAGCTATATGCTAAAATTATAGATCCGAGTCTAATTTGCAACTAAAGCAGTCAAAGGGTAGATTGTCTGTTTCTTTGTCTTTCTGTGCGTATGTAAACAAAATAACTTAAAAACACAAGTTGCAATAAAAATAAATCTTCACATACTAGAAGATTTGTGCCAATAACCATACGCCTAAAAATATCTACCTAAGAATAGCCATTCGAAAGAAAAATTCTAATATCTTAAATGATTGATGCATTAATTAGAAGGTTACGCTGCTAAATTGTTGTGAACGTGATTAAAAACGTGCTGGTTTAAAATTAGACTATATATCAAATTCAGTTATAAAGGATTTGGGTGTGCCTGATTTAAGACGTTGCGTTTTTTAACAACAAAAAATTTATTCCTGTCTGAGTTACTTTAGATAGAAATTTCGTATCCTAAAGATATACTATCTGTACTTTTTTCTACTCTTCTATTTTTATAGCTCTCCAGAAATGAAATTATACATTGGCAATTTTCGTTGAAGGTCACTAAGCTTATTACTGAAAATAAAATAGCAAAACTGCGCCAAGATGCTATTAACGATAAGGTTAAATAGTAAATGTTTTTTTTTTTTGTTATTCTGTTTTAAAAATATTTTAAATGTGATAAAAAAATATCCCGCAGTAAATGGTTCTCAAGGATATCAAACAACTGCTTGACAGCTTTGTAAATTTTGTTATCCCTTTCTAAACCCGTGGGATACTTCCTATCAAATTCATGAGTTTTGAAGGTTGGCTTGCGTTCTCGACAAATTTTTCGATGAAAAATACCTAAATGTTCTAGTTTCTTATCTGAAACCATGACAATTGTCTCGACGTAGTAATTAATTATTAATTAATTAAATTAATTAACAAAAAAATAATGTCATCCACTAAGCTAAATGAATTTCTTTTCTTAAATTAATCTCAATCCCAAAGTTATTTTATTATACTACTAACAGAAAAAATATAAGTTATATCTAACCGTTTTTAGCAAATATATAACACATCAAAGGATTTCCTTTGTATTTTTGTCGGTAATATATCTTCTTTTCAAGATAGTAAAATGGTATCCATTTCAGAAAATGTACGGTCGTATAGAAAAACGGTAGGACGTTCTTCCCTCGTTTTCCTTGTACGCCTACCCAGTACGAAACTTTTTGTGATCAGCTTTGTCGTGTAGTGAATATAATGGAGTATGAATTTTAAACCTCTTATCGATTTTGTCCAAAATTTAATACCTATATTGATATCAAAACCATATAATAAATTTTGTCAATCTAGATTGTTGGGTTTTTAAGTTATCATGTACACAGATTGTCTACCATTTGACCGATTTTGTCCTAACTTACATGCAAACTACAATTTTTGTATAAAGACTTGAAATTCACCGTCTAAGTTCTTGTGTTTTTCATCTACCTAACAAATACACACAGTACGACACTTTTTGTGATCAGCTTTGTCGTGTAGTGAATATAATGGAGTATGCAATTTAAACCTCTTATTGATTTTGTCCAAAATTTAATACCGATATTGATATCAAAACCATATAATAAATTTTGTCAATCTAGATTGTTGAGTTTTTAAATTATCATGTACACAGATTGTCTACCATTAGATCGATTTTGTCCAAACTTACACACAAACTACAATTTTTGTATAAAGACTTAAAATTCACCGTCTAATTTCTTGTGTTTTTCATCTACCGAACAAATATACATTCAACTCGTTCACGAATTTGATCCAAAATTGAATGTGGAACTACAATTCTACCACATAAAAATTTCATCTAACTAAGTAGCTATGTTTTTGAGTTACAGTGTTCACAGACAGACCGACAAAATTAAAAACTTAAGGGGTTCGTGCTTAGGGAGATAGATATAAGACATGGAGATTCATTAAAATCTCAAGTTAAAAAAAGGTGTTTCAAATACTACTTGGTTTTCTTCATCGTTAATTTTTCGATTGATTGTAATGATATACTGATCTTCATAAATTTCTCTGTGCCTGTCAGATCTTTAAGAAACAAAAGCTTATTTCAAAATGTATTTTCGAGATCTAATTATGTGGATAAGTTCTCTTTGTACAACTTTTATAGAATTTTTAACAAGTTCTCTGATGAACTAGACATTTTTCATATGTCTCATGGCATTTTTAAATCGAATTTTTTACAACTTTTAAATACATGATGTGTTTTCTTTTGCCTTTTTATACTCGACTGTATCTAATTTTTAAAATTTATATGCGTTTTAATTTTCCGTGTTCTTATGCATTCAACCGTTTTTTATTGTTTTCATTTTGGTCTTCTTTCACTTTTTGTGCTCTGCAATTGATTTTTATCTCTCGTGTGCATTTTTTTCTTTAAACTTTTAAACTCCTATTGTATTTTTAAGAATTTGGTGCTTGTGTATATTTAACTTTTTAATCCTTGCTTGTTTGAAATGTTTTAAATTTTTATATATTTGTAATGTGTTTTTACGATTTACTTTTATTACTTGGTAAATTGTGATCTAATCGAACCTATCTTCCGATCATGATTTCCACCCGGTTACTGGATTTAAAAAATGATCGGTTATAACAGGGACAAAAAATAACCGACAAAACAGGTTCATCGAAACAAAAAACAAGTTTTTGGTTAAAACAGATAGATTTTTCCCATCCCTATTGACGACCGAAGATTCAGATCTGGATTTCAGAAAGCTGCTTTCGTGTTCTTGAGCATCGAAAGGTCAAAAGACCTCAAACTTGTGTCATGTTCCAGGTTCGAAAGTGTCTAAAACGTCGCGAGTCATCGTCATTTTCTGACCACGGCCGAAAATCGCGAGTGTTGACATAATCACTTGTTACAGTTCCGATCGCTTAAATACTACAGATTGCTTTTTGATTACTTCTAAATGACGCAATAAGATCCAGCGGGGAAATGTAACATAACAGACTAGGAAACGTGAGTTTAAGTGAGTGCTGATGACATTTTTCTGTGATTTAGAGGGCGAAGAGAGAAAAGAACTGCCAGTTCTTTTGAGCTGTGCTGGAAATTTTTCTTTTAGTGCAATCAGTTCCCCGATTCCATTTTTAGAATATCTGGGTTGTTTTCATTACAGGTGAGGGGGCAAAAATGCCACTCCCTCTTCAGTAAAATATGTCATTTTGCTGATGAGACTATGGTTAAAAATTTGGAGCTGAAAGTTGTTCAGATCGAACTCAATTTATATATTTATATTCATCTAGCTTATTTCTTCCACGGTAAGATGCACTGTATTTTACACAAATTTCTGTTGCAGGATATATATAAAATGTCTTATAAGTACACTTAAAACCGATAATAAATAGAACTCTCAATAAAAAAAATAATTTTAAAAAACATTAGATTTTGAAAGAATTTTACGGAGTTTATCGATCAGTATTCAGCATCAGTTTTTTTACTAATCAGGAATAACTAGTCTTTGAGAAGGCGAGTGCTTCGCCTATACTCGGCTCTGCTATTCACATCGGTTTCTAATATACTCCAAAAATTAGTCCAATTCCTTTGCGAGTTTCAATTACTGCTTTGAAAGTTTCCGAACATCTTGCTGTATATAGAATCTCATGTTGAAGCAATAATTTAAAACAAATCATCACTTAACAAGCAATACCACATCTCAATTTTTTGAAATTTCAAACAGGACGAGAAAACTGAACTTTTCGCAAACAATAACGATTGTTTCCGAATTCTTTTTTCTCATCTGGTAGGAACATAGGCCTAATGTCCACATCATAAGTTAAAAAAATCAGAAATGTTCGTTATTGATTGCGAAAAATTTAGTTGTTTCTTCCTGTTTGAAATTTTAAAAAAATGAGATAGGTGGAGTTGCTTGTTAAGCGACGAAATGCAAAAATTCTAATTTTCATCTTCAGACATAAGCGATGGAGGACAACATCTAGTTAAATTTTCAGATAACAGCTGGACAAAATGTTAAACCGGATACTAAATGTGATTCATATAACTAATTGCGTTTCTGTATGATCCGCTCGCATGTACACACCTAATGATTTCCTACTAACCGATTTTGTCCAAAGTTCGATTCAGGCCCACAATTTCATCTGCGAAGAGAACAATTTTTCTAGCTCTTTCCTTTTTTGAGCCATCATGTTCCCAGACAGATGAACAGACATAATTCCAAAAATTATTTATTTTCAGACGCAGAGATATAAAGCGTAGTATGTATATTATTAAATATAATAATAAAGAGATAAATGAAAAAGTAAGTTGATTTTCACAGTTTTACTCCTAAGCGGAAGTTCCGTTATGAATCAGGAATTTTCTATTTAAAATTATTGCATTTTAAATTCGAATTGCGAGTTTTAATTTTTTTTTGACGATTACGATATTTTCTCTTCGAATATAAGAGTGTCATAAAATTACTTTGCTAAAATTTATAATAAAGTAAATCATTCTATAAAAGAAAGCATACTCTCCTTCATTAATTTGTAAAAAAGATAAAACTTTGGAGATTCATTAAAAACAAGCTAAAAATGTCACAGCGACATGCATACACATAAATGAAACTTTTTTCCCCGAATGAATTACAATTCAAAGCGAGAAATGCTGAAAACGAAACACGTGTAAAGAAACGTCGTGATGACGAAAGTTCGCCGTGGGCAGTCAATTAAAAGTTTGCTCATTACTGTTTCTCCAAGTGAGGAATCCGACACGGGCTAATTAACATAAATATAATGATGTTATCGGAGGAAAAAATGCTGGCAACATCAGTGAATACCCGGCATGGGGTGGAATAATAAATTTAGAGGCTAAAAATATCAGAATAACTCAATAAATGTAATTATTTCGAGATCCACTTGCAGAAGCTCGGATTAGGAATTTCATCTCTGTCTTGGTTTATGAATGTTTTGATATCACGAATTAAATATAATGTTGACTTCTAAGATTATGTAAAAATAGTTGGAATAATAAGATATAGGGTTTAGGGTATTTATGCGGGTTTAATCGGTTAGTCACAGATTAAAGTTTTCCAGTCTGGTTTAAATGTGTGAAATGAACGAATAGATATCTTTAAAACCAATTACAGAAATCCCCATTATTTCTGAATAAAAAATATTCAGTGCATATGATACAGTAATTGAAGCTTTGTATACTGGTTATATTTCCGACTATTGATTAGGTCCGACTTAACCGAATAAGCTTCAAGATTTTCTTTCACTTATCAAAAGTACCACATTATTTACGATGATTTAACATTATACAGCATTGCAAATATTACACAGCATTGTACATCTTTGTGATACTTAAATCTAATTTCAGTAGGCAGGACGGGATGACCTGTCAGTTAATATGTCGGCCTCGGTATTGTATTGTACTTCATTTACTTTATTTTATTTAGTACTATATTTACTTTATTTATTTGCACTTACTATTATACTTGTATTAAATTTTATCATGCTGCCGTGATCACTTAAATTTTCTGATATGTGTGAAAGGCTTTCACATTGGCGGAAATTTGAAGAGTACGGTGCCGGCTGAGTTGTTGTACTCATGGTCAGTTTAAAATTCAAAGGACGCAGTCCGTTTCAAAACGAAAGACTAATGTAATTAAACTAGATTCTCTTTAATACATACATGCATTGCAAAAAGTTTATAATATGAGTGCAAGATTAATTATGAAATGCACCTATATGCAAAGTAAGAAATCATGTAACATCTCATTATATTCCACAAAATGATAAAGTGTTTACAGTTTTGCTTCCAAGCACCAGTTCCGTTACGAAGCAAGAATTTTCAAACTAAAATTATTGCGTTTTAAATCCAAACTATGTATCTAGAGGCAGATTATCAAATTTTTTCTTTCACAAAACAAGGGAATTAATTCACAGACAAGGAACACCGAACCAATGACCATTAGAAAGAGCTTTAAGACTACTCAGAAGCTGTACTATTAGATCCTATTAACACAGTTAAATCTCTGGTTGCAATTGGAGGCCACGTGGCCCTGATAAAATCTCTTCACATGTCACGAAATATCACGTTATGAAATCCCCCATGAGCAGAAAAAGATTACGATCGTTGTCCAATCTACATTTCCACTGACGTTAGATTCCAGGGTTTATACATTCGCTTGTTTTAGACTTCAAACTTTCAATTGGCGACATAATTTTATTGGGATCATTAGATCTCCTAATGCTGTCGGCGATTGTGCTTGTGTAAAGAGGATCTTCTGCCGTTAGGATAGTACTACACCGGCCCTAGCTAATCAGTCTTTGCTCTATGTTCCCCAGTCTCTTATGTCACTCCAGAGGTGATGCGATAAAGCTAGGGAGTAAATGGGCAGGTTTCTTGCTGATGAGAGAAGACAAGAAAAGGTAAGCCCCGAAGGCGATCGAAAGGGGAGAATTTTTATCTTCGAATCACTAGAAAAGGAGAAGTACTTCCATTTTTTTTTCTCCGTCAGCATCTGCATTTAGAAGATTACGATGAGATTTTCATCCACCCGTAAGCTTAATAATGTTTGCCGAGATAGCCAGATTGCATTTCAGTATGATGGAATGTTGATTATGTGACTGTTTAGATTAATTTAGTTCAGTTATATTAACATCCCGTTTTGAAGCACCGCGAGGGCTATTTTGGGATGGACCTCGTAATTATGAACCGTGGCCGGATGACACCTAAGCTGACACTCCCCTCTCCAAACTTCCACGCCACATCAATCTCCCCTCTGATCTACTTTTCCTTACACCCAAACAGGTAGGTAGGGTCTGGGTGGGTTATATATGCACCACACCAACTGGAAGACGTTTGACCCCTATGAATGATTTAACGTGCAACATCCCACATACACGCTGCATCTTCAGTGAAATCAGGTTTCGAACCTAGAACCCTCCGACCTCGTGCGACTATTTAGAATTAGGATGGACCTCTAAATTATGCAAACGGAGCGTAGGCCACTTGAATTAATTAGAATATTTTTATCCATATGAATGTCTTATTCATAATACAGTATTTCTCTGTCGACTTGATGCCCGTGGGACTCAATATTCTCATTGGTTAGATTTATTAAGAACATTAAAAGCGTGTAATATTTCATTGTAGCGCGTGAAGATGGGATTGATTGATCCTACACTGTAAAAAATATCCGTTTTTTTCTCGGATTTTTTCCGTATATTTGACGGTTTAAAGCTGTTTTGCTGACAAAACGGTTTTTCACCGTTTTCCGCTCCAGCCATAAACGGTTTAAAACCGTCAGTGCAAATTCTATTTTTCTTCATACGGTATTGCGGAAAGCAATACCGTACATTTAAGAAAAGGGTACCGTACATTTAAGAAAAGGGAAAGTTATCGTACAGAAAGATAACTTTCACTTTTCTTAAATGTAATTTTATTGCATTCATTTCATGTTTTCAATAGGGTTCCATCTCCGTAACATCAAAACACGTGTTCTGGCAATAGTTGATTTTTACACTACTAGGTGACGCCACTAGAGCTATAGTGACTTTAAAACTCAAATAGATTATTTTTACTTTACATTATGAAGTCTCCGGTGGTCTAGTGGTTAGAGCGACTGCTTTTTATTTCTATGAACGCGGTTTCGATCCCCGGCTCGGAGGAGTTAGAAGTTTTGTCACCATCTTGCATCGAAATCGTCCAAGTAAGTTCAATTAAAAATTATATTAATTAAACTAATTGAAATTAGTAATTAATCCTAGATTAATTAATATTCCTAATTGATGATACACATCAGCACATTTCAACTCAACTCGAGCAGAAGGAGAAAAACAACTCAACTCAGTCGATGACGTCATTTACTTCGATGACTTAATTTTTACGGAGAAAACTTAATTTCATACGGTAAAAAACCGTTGCGACTACGGATTTACTTCGTAACTTTTACGGGAAAAACTTGTTCCTGTATGGTAAAAAACCGTTGTGCCTACGGATTTACTTCGTAACTTTTACGGTTTCGCACAACCAACCCAGCTGCCAGTTTAAAACCGTAAATTTTACGGGATTTTTTTTGCAGTGTACAAATTTAATTTGTTAAAGATTTTAGGCTTTTAATCCCCCGTTTTTTGACTTGAAAGTTCTAAAAACCAAGAAGAGAGAACAATTTTCTCCACATTATTCATAAAATACCAGAAATATGAAACAGTCCTTTCACACTTACACAGTAGATTCCGCTTAATGTGATCACTTCGGGACTTCAGAATTTAACCGATAACTTTAACCGATTGATAACAATAACCCAATTGGGTAAAATCAACTATATTTTTATCGCATCAAGGGAAAAGGAAAAAAACACCTCATAGCTATCTATAATTTATCTCAAAAAACAAAAATTTAAAAAAAAATCATTAATTGTTGCTTGTCGGTAATTATATCTTAACAGTTCATTCATATATTGTTCGTAGTTGTATTGCTTTTTTAAAAATTTGTTGAACAATGCTGCACGCCGCGTTTCAAAATAACAAGGGCTTGCCTCATTTCGGCGTTATTTGGAGGGTTTTCTTCAACACATTCGTCCCCGTCGGAATCATTAACTTTCATTGCTTGGTCTTGCTCACGAACAGCTCTTCATACTCTTCTTTTTGCATACCATCAGTAGGTTCAATGACAATTACCGACGGTCACGTCCCTGCCCGCTAAATGGACGACCTTCAAAGAGAGGTCATGAAAGATAAACCGCGAAATTCTTGGGATGTGTGGGGGAAAGTGACCCCCCAGATGTTTCCTTACAAGTGGAACGAGAAATTATACGAACATCAATCGTTAACGCTGGTTGAAAATGAAGGATCGGTCAATTCTCTACTTAAAAACTGATAAAATTAAACTAAGTAGTGATCACACAAAACGAATAATTTTGTGTGCATTTGAATACGTCGGTTTGAGACCAGAGCATTTTGATAATATTAAGCGAATGATAACATTAACCGATCACATTAAGAGGAGTCTACTGTATTTAGTACTTACGATTGCAGTAAAATGCAGTTACTGGCATATTTGCTTTAAACAATATTATGTCGATAAACTTTCAGTATGTGTTTCAACGTAGCCTGCTTTAGTTCCCAATAACATTCTGAAAAGGGTTTGTTGAGAGCAATTAAGTTACAACCACTTCAGCCTGTTTATTTTGTAGAGGAATGATGAGGTTTACTGCTCATAAGCCTCACATTCAACAGCCAACCCAAAAGTGGTAAAAAAAATTTAAGACCTATTTTATCGGATAAGGAGAGCATACAAGTAGCTACATAGGCGGAGTTTATGGTTTAATTAGGCGCCTTCTTGGCTAAAATTACTAGGTTTAAGCTAAAAGTGTCCTGGTTTAAAAGCTTTCGTATGGGGAGTTAATAGAGAAATAGCTAAAATGGCGATTATTAACACACCTCTTTTGGATTTAATATGAGTAATTTTAAATAATTATTATTCTGAATTTATGAAGTTCGCAATTTCCGATTTTATGAAAATTACTTTCAGTGAGTTAACCCAACTTTAATTACTTTGAAGACGTTAAAAGTGCTTTCGAAGTAGTTCTAATAGGGAATTTAGATAAAAAAAATTAAATATAATTCTTATTTTGCTTCTTTAAAAGTTTCCTATGAGTAATTAATACAAAATTGAGAGCAATGAGAATAATTAACACATTGTATTTTTTGTTTAAGGAAGTAATATTAAGCAAATATTTTTATTTTGTGAAGTTTTTAATTTTCGACTGTCTAAAAATATTTTTAGTGAATTAACTATTATAATTGCTAGGAAGACAGTAACAATGCCTTTATATTAAGTATAATAGAAGATGTAGGCATTTTTGTGTTTCGCTATGTAGTTAATTTTTGTAAAAATTTCCATTTAACCGGAAAATTAAAAAGTATAAAAGTTTTTCTATTATTGCTTGATTAGTATTGACCATATTTATGAATATTCTTTTAACTTCCGCCCTTATTTTGCAGCTTTAATTTAACTGCTCTCTTGGTTTTCAGTGAATGCAATTTTTTTTTTCTAGTAGCACTGAAAACAACACCTTTATGTTCTATTTAAAAGAACATACTTCCTCTTACAGGTCAATATTTTGTCATAGGAAACGAAATTGAATTGATTACATATAATTTGAGTAACTCAAATGGGGATAAAATTTCAATTTAAAAAATATTTTGTAGAAAAATTATAATTTAACCGCAACAGAAAATCAATTTTTGAAGCGAATATTAATTCAGATAAAGGACTGAAGGAAAGAATATAACAGAAAATATATATAAACTAATGTCGGTGGATATCTTAGTGGGTTCTCCTTGAATTTTCTTCTACAAATTTGCCTTTTATGCAACTGCTCTTGATTAACCCAAAATAGTATATCATCCATGAAAAAAGATGTAAATATTTATACACTCTTGTAAGAAATACTCTCTGACGGAATTAATCCAAAAAGTCAGACTCCAAATATCGACAATCGAAGAAATGGCATGCTTCCCTTAGGCACATAGCTGTCAGGAGATGAAAACAGTGACCGAACGCTATTCGAGTTTGCCAGTTTCCAAAAATAGCGTTTTTAAGGAATAAATAGAAAAGATGTTCGTTTCAATACCATATCTATCTTCTAATAATATCTTTTCTTTTAGTTTTAACTTCATCTTATGTTATTAAACGACGCAACTTTTAAGAACTGGTATTGGATAAAATTGTAGAACCAAGAAGGGTCAAATTGCCAAATGAAAACAGGATGTAGAAATAAACGCTTATAAAAACAAGCTATTAAGACTTCCGATTTTTTTTGTCCGATAAGTGTTTACTGAAAATACGAATACAAATATTTTAGATGAATGTACAATTATTATTAATGCGCCTTTTGTAAAAGACAATTTTAAGCAACTCTCTAATAAAGCAATGCTACCTTGAAAAAAAAAAGAGAATTTTATTTTGTTCGAGGTAACGTTTTTGATTTGTATTTTTCTACAGAAATGAAAAAAATAATTCTATAATGATCTTTTTTCCTCCTTATAGTATTAAGGACATCGTAAGCGATTTCATTCTTCGTCTCTTTTTGAAACTGTTTACAAGAAATTTTCCGTTTTCAACATTTTAAACTATTATTTTTATAAATATTTGATATTTGGTTTTAACATGACACTTCTAAAAAAGAAAAGACTTCTAGAAGCCAGTTTATTAATATTCTATACTTGCAGAAACACTGGGTAAAGCATAGCGTGAGTACGAATTCAGCCACATTCTTGAAACTTTTTAGAAAGTGTATGGTTTCTGATTTGAATACTTGTGGCAGCCGTCAGAACATAAATTAGCTGCCTTGCCGGGATATGACAGTTTCTCTCTGCAACCAAAGCCAAATAATGATTTTCATGAGCCTGTTGTCCTTAGCAACCTTGAAAGGCCTGCTGCCTCAACCGAGAACCGAAACCAGCAGAAAAATGTTACCTTCAGACAAATTTACTCCCATATCGCTAGTCATATACATATCTCAACAACTGCACGGACAATTTTTATAACCAAGAACTTTTCTTGTATTGTGAGTAAGCTTTACTGCGTATCAATGAAAATTTAGCCATGACACTTGCATGTGAGGATTGACAAAAGAACAATAGCATGGGCGCCCATGCCGGGGGGCAAGGTGGTGCCGCGTGCCCCTCCCTAGCTCTCAGGGGAAGGAAAAAACATAGTGTAGTCATGTGTTTTTCTTTCAAGAAAATGATTTAAAATTTGAAAAAGAATTAATGTTCAGGAAGGTCTAAAACGTTAAATGCGAGTTGAAATTTTGAATTTGGAGGACAAAATTTTCTTTTGTCCTCCGCGGAAAAAAACCCTGATTTCAAGGACAAATGATTGACTTGTTGGCAAAAAGACAAAAAAATTACAGTTTGCTTTTTCAGATAAGTATTAGTGTCAAATCCATAAACTAACATATGCATAATAATTTACCTTACAGTTTGCTTTTTATATCAATACCAGTGATGATCTTATGAGGTATTCATTTTTAGTTTGTTTCCTGTATAAGGTTAAGTATAAGGACTTTGCTCCTGCATTTCTGTTGCTAAATATTCACTGGTTTCAATAATAAAGTAGTTAAAATAATGTGTTTTTCTTTTTTTATAGAGTATGAGTACCGTGGCCTAGTATTTTAGTAACGGGACAAAGTTTTTAACAGGGTCGGAACTGGGAATTTTTTATGGCCACTTACAACTCGCCATTCGTCTTCCAAAATATTAAAAATTCTCCATACCCCCAGGTCTAGCCCCCCCCTCTACAGACTATTCAACAACGCCCTTGAACAATAGTAAAATATCATGTTCAACATTTTTGAAAATCCTATCAGATATCAAAGAGTTTCTAGTTACAAGCTAAATGAATCTTCATATATTTACAGAAATTAAAAATTCTTCAGATATTCGAAATGGCTCTTCTTTATTCTTATCTTTCTTCTATTCTTTTGGAAAATGTTATTGCTTAAGAATATTTATGCTTGTCACAACTTTTCATCCAAAAATAAGCTGAAGGTGAAAGAAATAAACAGTTTAACCCAGAATATTGCAGAAGCACATGAATATTATAAACGTTTTTCCTAAAAATAAAACTTAATACATATAATTAGTAAAAGTCGCCTAAAATACAATTAATCAAATAGTTAGTTTCCTGTGCAATCAATAATCTTAATTGAATTTTGAAGATACTTAATTCAGTTTTGATACTTATCAAGCTATTTCTGGGTTTCCTGAATAAAATCGTTTTCCAGATTATACCAATTATTAACCGTGGTGCTTAATTATGCAAATCATCGAAGCTTGATGGAAACATCCTTCCATCATTCAAACGGTCTCGATTACATAGTTTCAAAATTAATGATATGATGAAGAACGGTAATAATATGTTGATATTTTCCACTAGACGCAACCAGTTCATACGACTCCGACCAGATTTCTTTCCTTCACCAAGACCTCAGACTTATGGACTAAGACCCTCTAGAGGTTCAATACCTAGGACCCTAATCAGTCATCCTACTAGTATATAGATGCAGCGAACTTTTGGGGTCTTTCTTAAAATTGTTTTTGCTTCGCGAGTCTTTCTTTTCATGTGTAAACACATATTTTTCATTTGTTTTTATAATTTTCATATGTTTTTTGTTGATTTTAAAACACTGTATGCAACCCTTTTTTCTGGTACAATTCTTTTGGCAATTTTTATACTACGCACACTCATCCAAACTGCAAACCGGAGATTTTTATCTCTGGAGTCAGGCGTGTGTCGTAGTGTAAAGTTGCTGGAGAAAAGACTTATCTGAAGCTAAAGTTTTCAAATGAATAAAAGTTTATTCCTATAACGTTCATCACGTAATCAGTTCAAAGCATTCTTTTACTTCATGCGCACAAAGTTAAATGGGAATTATTTAATTATGCAGAAATACGACACCGATTTCGGTTTAGTTTAGTTATATTTATATCTTGCTTTGAAGCCAAATGAAGTCTAATTTTGGGCGAACCTTGTGATTTTCAGCCTTGGTTAGGTTACGTGGACGAGACCTGAATGAGCAACATTTCTTCACTGCGAAAAACTGATTTAAGGCTCACCAGATCCGCATCCATGTCTAATCTTCGATGGTATGGGACCTCGAAACCTCGACTCGAAGTCCAAACTTCGCCACCAGAGTAAGCAGGTCCTTTTGAGTTATCGTCTTCACAGACAGACGGGCCGACATAAATAGTGACTTTTGCGCTTAGGGAGAAAGTCGGTGATCCTATCCATTAAGCAACAACTTTCTCTTTAATCCTCTTTTGGCATCTAGAAAATTTTCACCTTCAGTGAAAAGTCTTCGGTATCAAAGAACTGAATACCACTGAATAACCTATCTTCAAGAAAAAGAACCGTAAACATGATTAAATTCATAATCTATAATGAAAAGTTACTCCAATTAAAATAATTACAACTTCCTTGAGCAATACTTTATCTTTTTCTTCTTTTAATTTATCTTGTATTTCATTTATAGCATATCCTTAACACTTCTCTAGTAACTCAAATTCCTTACAGTAATCTTCTTTCTAATCTTTGCATTCGACAGATTATGCAATATTTCTCCTACTACTACTGTAATAAACAAATTACGCTTTGTGGTACGTTTTATTTATGTAAAATATAAAAACAGAAAATACATGTGTCTGTCTATGGGTCACAAGAACACCTCCTAAATGCTCAACGGTAGTGCCATAAAATTTGCACACTACATTCTCGGGTACATTTCTACGTAAACTGTGCTATTTTCAACTTTCACAATTAATTAGTTTTTAAGATATTTACTTAAATAACGAAAATTAGGCTATTTTTAGATGTTTTCCGCCAATAATTTCTGTAATATTTATCGCACGAAAATTGTTTTTACATCATCTTAAAGAACAAATAATTATCGCTTGAATGATACTAAATTCATTTCTATACCATGTTTTTTCCTAATTTTAATAAACATCCCAAAAAATGTATTTTAAGCGCAATTCGTTACAATGTTTTCTATTGTTCTAAAATTAAATTTAACCTATTTATTGCTTCATAAAATCCTTCATTCACGTGTTTCATTAACAGAGGCAAAAAAAAAAAACACGTGATGAGTGCTTAAGAAAATATTGCTTTCTTTGGACATTAACTAAAAGTCAATGTTTTTATTTCCGGTTTTATTTTGAAGCATATATAACCTTTACTATGCACGTGCAATAATCCAGTGGCGTTAGTTTGATTACAATGCGATGTTTCGCGTTTAATTTTAATAAATTTTAAACGCTCCGAATTAATTTATAAGGTCATTGCATGCTTTTGAGTCCCGAACAACGGAAAATGCGGCGGCGAAAAATTGTTTTATTCAGTTTATAGAAAAGATCTCGCAAGTTAGTGATTTTTCTTAAACTTCTAAAATTGCTTATTTTATAAATTCCTAAAAGAAACACATTTAATCTTGCAAGTCTCGAAACAATGCATTAAAAGCAGTCGTGGTGCAAGCATGCGCAAGAAAGAAGGGGAAGAAACACGTGAATCGCGTGAAATTTAAAGAGCTGAGAAACTAATGAGGAAATAGAAAAACTGCTTTATTTAGCTTCTATATTAAAAGTATGTTTGCAAGGCAAACGAATGACGTTAATTACTCTCTCTATGTGATGTGTATTTAACTTCACAAATTTTTAAATGGTCTAAAAGATGAGAATTCTATTCCCGATAATGGCAAGAAAAACAAAGGTATTCTGTTGACGACGTAGCAATCAATGATGGGGAAGGAAAAATGAGTACCAAAGACGGCTAGATTCGTGGCCAGGTGGCTCACACTACGGAGAGAAAAAGATGAGGAGTTCTGCTGCTGGCTGAGGATGTCAGACAACAGGGGAGTGGACGAACGAAAACAAAAAAAAGACATTGCTGCGAAAAACTTTTAATTAAGTTTTAAAGTGTTATAAATACAATCTATCGCACCTACAAGCCATGAAACTTGGCACACAGTTGATCGTAATGGTGACGCAATGCACCTCGAAGCCTGAATTCTAAAATTTTATCTAGAAAATTTTTTATTTAATGTTTTGTGTTTTGGCACGTTTACAGCTATAGTATCATTTCTAATGAGAGTTGAAAAAAATCGATGCACCATCGGATAGAGCAAACAATTTTCGTTCTAATGAAGTTTGTTTTGAATTTTTCACATAATTTACCAAATTTTGAGAATTTTTTAAATAATAGTTACTTTTCATTTATATTTTTAACTTTCAATTTTTATTTGCATCCGCCGTTCTAATAACGCTAGCATTTTCAATTTTTTAGGTATAAATCGGTATATTTATCCCTGTTTCAAAACAAGAATGGCTAAAATATCTTTTTTCTCCGATTTTCTACGAAATTTTTTATTGATCAGTTCAAAACATTTTCTCTCGCAAATCCGAATCGACGAAGCTTTCGTCCGACCCAAGGATACTCAGTCCCCAGAATGCATTTCTACTATCCGATTGGCTGGCGGTAGCAAGCGAAAATTACGTCATACTCTGTATCATTTTATTGCGTCAGCTAATATTAATTACTCCATTTTACTGTTCCAAGAATCATTCGATTTGTTTTATACTTTTGCCAGACGCGCATATATGCTGATATCTTTAGTTAAAAGAACAAGTTATTCATCTCGCCCAAGTTCCTGTATTTACTTTCACTAAAAATCGAGGGCGAAATCAATAAAAAATACATACCTTTTAGTTTTTCCTTTTCAATAAAGTTCATCTACGTCTAATACAAGACCGGATAGGAACCGCATAAAGCTCTAAAGACGGTGGTGTGGTGTGATATAAATATGTTATTACGGATTTACAGACATAATTACAAAAATGGTTTCTTTGAATTAAGGGGGAGCGAGTGCAAAAATATCGAGGTTGAATTTTTTTACGACTGCAATACTTTTTCGTTGTGCAATTCATATACCAGAAATTAAATATGTAGCTGACGTCTTGCAGAACATTTATCCTCAGATTTAAGCATATACTGTTCGTCTTCATATACCGAAACCCTCCGAGATTCTGCCCAATCTGCAGTCGGCATTTATTTCACCATAACACGGGTGAGATGAACGATGAAGATGTTTATTTTTATTATTTAATATATAGAAAAATGACAAAATTTGGAATTTAAACAAAATAGCGCGATTCAAAATGAAATGAATATCAACGTCGGAAAAGAATACCTAACAGAAAATCGTGTCTAACAAAGAACTCCGGAAAGGCGCTCTTCTTTTTCAATGCGTATCACACTTTTGAGAAGTAAAATCGTCCAACAGAGTTGGCGTGTGTTTTTGAAACGAACGGTATGACAGTTTCTTTACCAGTCCATCAGTTCCATAATCCTCATTATCTGTACAAATTTCTGATGAAATCAATTAAGGTGACCGCCTACGTTGAAAACACTGATTTTTGACCACTTTGGCGAAAATTATTTTTAAATTTTTCTTGTAGTCCAGACTGTCGTCTTTCCAAATCCATTTTGTTTTTAAGCGAATTAGGAAAAAAGTTATAACGATTTTAAGATACTTTGTCTGAAGAAAAACCAAACGGAAGAAAATCTTTAAGTGCAATTTTCTTCTCACTTCTTTCTCATAAAATTTCCCCACCGTTAAAATGATATCTCGAAATCTAATACAGATATTCACTTGAAATTTTCAGAAAATGTTTAAAATAGTATAAGCAATGAAATGAACTAAAATAACTCTTTAAATTACAAGTGTGTTTAGAAAAATTAAGATGTGATTAATGAAAAAATGCATATTTACACATATTTTTTACCCCTAATTTACTTGCATTTCAATTTTTTTTCTTGGATTTTAGTTCATTTCATAGTTCATTGTCCTCTATAACTTGCGTGCTAGAAAAATTAGAATTCCAGCGTTAGAATTTGGTGTAGAGCGTTAACCATGTTGGTTAAATTTCATTAAAATTTACTACAAATTCCTATATTTCTAAAAAAATATTATATTTATGAGAAACTTTTTGGTGTTTTTTTGTTTATAATTGACAATGCATATAAAAACGGAAACAAAAAATATTAAAATATAGAATTTTTAAAAAAATTTGTTCCGAACGTAGGCGGTCACTTTAAATGTGAATTCACTTTACTGAAAGCTCAGTCTAGTAATGAAGCCTAAGCCGAGCCGGTGGTAGATTCTCCTGTTCTGGTTCCAAGAATCAGAAGTTCGAAAGCATCTTTTATATTTGAGCCTGGTGAACTTTAAATCTCCTATTGCTGCGGATGTTAAAACTTCTTGTAGTGTGAAAGCTTAGAGAGCGGGACGCCAATTTAAGTTCGCCATTTTAACACGCCCCACATTTGCAAGGTCCAAAACCCATCTTTGTGCAGCTTAAGAAGGGGAGTTAATTTCACTAAGCTAAATGACATGGGCGAATTATGTTTGC
>BGPR01027796.1:0-20457 GCA_013235015.1 Araneus ventricosus
GCCAATATCTATGATTTAAAGTGCAACAGGCCCCATACAGGACGGATCTTCAGTGAAATTGGTTTTCGAAACCCTCTGGAAGTCGAGACCTTACCACTAGGACACCGCGACCCATGAAATGTAGAATCGTTACCTTCATTGTTGGCGATAGCCACGAAATATAAAAATGCTCTTAAAAGTGTTTTAACTCTATGTTTGTTTTCTTTCTGTCTGTTTTGTGTTGTTTCCGTGAGTTCATTAAAACTATTACAATCGGATTCTCAGCTGTTTTAATCTGTGACAATAACTTCTCTTGTCTTTCCCCGAGGAGCTATTGTGGACATTTGCAAAATTAAAAACAAAAGCAGATATGCCTATCTGGCCTCATTTCACATCTTATACGCCTTTTAATTTCAAATAAATAGGTCATTTTTTAAATCTTTGCTTGTACTAGATTTGGAAGTGTACAATGTGCTTAAAAATATTTTTCTTTACCTTTTTCTTTTCTTTTATTATCTACTTTAACCATTACTCATGTTTCCCTCACAAAATTTCAATAAATAAATAGATCTAAAGCGTAGCGATTCCTTCATCTCTATTCAAGTTCAGACGATTGCAATATTTATGACAGTGTTCAAGTCACTTAAAAATATTACTAATTTTCATGTTTATCTTTTATTGTTGACATATATTATCTACTTTCACCATTAATAATGTTTGGATTTCAAAATTTCAATAAATAAATAAGTCTAAAACACAGAGAATTCAGCAAATTCTATTCATTTTCAGAAGATTGCAATATTTTTGACAGCTTTCAAGGCACTTGAAAATATTACTAGTTTTCATTTTTATCTTTAATTTTTGGCATATATTTTCCACTTTAACCATTAATCATGTTTTCTTTTAAAATATCGATAAATAAATAGGTCTAAAACGTAGAGATTCATCAAACTCGATTCATTTTCACATGATTGCAATATTTTCTCTTTGTATATTTCATATACGAGAAGATTGAAGTAAAAAACAGAGAGCAATGAAAAAATTCTTATAACAAATGCAGATAATGTAAAACTAAGTTGAACATGTTACATAAGACTTAATATCAGGAGTAAAAGATAACTGAACAAACTTTCTTCTTAAATAATTTCGAAAGTTATATCTTTATTTCTAATTCTTTATATCGCCTTTTAGATTCATTTCTTTTCATTAATATTAATGATGAATACCTAATTCAGTTAGTGACATAAAAGTTAATTCAGTGAAGCAGTTTCATATTGTGTAACTCTCTGCATAATTTAATGTGAAACACTCATACTAATTAGTTTTGCCCTTGAGAAGTTTTATTTAAGGCACCTATCCAAATCATTAAAAAAATATCTTCAGACCAATCAAGTGCATATTCATTTGCATAATAATGGGAATATTTTTTATTATACGAATCTGAATTGAAAAATATAATCATTTGCTTTTCCATAAAATGAAAATTTGTCAAATATCATTAATGCTAAAAATTAGCATACATTTCTAGGCAACTTCTTAATAGCAGAATGAAAACTATCTTACAAGCGAAAATCTACTGTTTGACACATAATTATATGCTGAAAGAAAAATCATCTATTCTTATCGGGATCGCCAACATCAAAGAAAAGTAAAAATAATTTGTTTTATAACAATCATATCTAGTTAAGTAATTAGCGGTTGAGCAAGCTTATTAATAAATCCTTTGAGCCCATTAAATAGTGACAAAGCAGGTGATGAATCGTTCTTGAAACGGAAAAAAAACTGAAGGGTTAGATTAGATATTCTACCGAATTTTTTTTTAAATTTAAGCTGATTGACATGGTAATTTATTAAATATGTCTTAGAAGTTGGAAGAGTTCGCGAAGAGTTATACACGTGGAGTAGAATATCATTCATCATATAATCGATTGATTTTATTTTCATCATTTTGCATAACATCTTGATAGTCAGAAGAATTAATTTAAAACAAAACTCTTTGACGGCGCCAATGACGATGAAAAATGACATCAATTAATATCAGTCATCGTATTCATACACTCGGTTGATTGTAACTAAATAGACTTGGAATCTGTGAATTTGAATTTTCTATAGCGGGAAAAATTAAGTTTTAATTTATGAAACTGATTTTCAGTAAACAAATACCAGTTCTCAACAGTAAGAAATCGTAAAAACAAAAAAAATCTACTTTAATGTGTTATCATCATTTACTTGTACATCATAAAACATGTCATTGTAACATTTAGATAATCAAACTTGTGTATTTACACAACAAGTTATTTTTCCAAGACATTTAGATGTCCTGAAGAATTCATTTATAATAAAATTTGACGCAGCAAGAAATGAGATTTCAATTTACAAAGTTGATTTTCAGAAGATTTGAAATATACTCGTTGTCAAAATGTGCAAAATAGTAAGACTAAAAGTCTGCAGTAATGCGATGCCATTTATGTTTCCTTTTACTAGTGATTAATCCCACTCTAGGCTTAGTATTATGCTCTCTGTCGATCTGTCTATCCCTGCTGTGTGAACGTGATAACACCAATAACTCATCAAGCTATATGCTAAAATTATAGATCCGAGTCTAATTTGCAACTAAAGCAGTCAAAGGGTAGATTGTCTGTTTCTTTGTCTTTCTGTGCGTATGTAAACAAAATAACTTAAAAACACAAGTTGCAATAAAAATAAATCTTCACATACTAGAAGATTTGTGCCAATAACCATACGCCTAAAAATATCTACCTAAGAATAGCCATTCGAAAGAAAAATTCTAATATCTTAAATGATTGATGCATTAATTAGAAGGTTACGCTGCTAAATTGTTGTGAACGTGATTAAAAACGTGCTGGTTTAAAATTAGACTATATATCAAATTCAGTTATAAAGGATTTGGGTGTGCCTGATTTAAGACGTTGCGTTTTTTAACAACAAAAAATTTATTCCTGTCTGAGTTACTTTAGATAGAAATTTCGTATCCTAAAGATATACTATCTGTACTTTTTTCTACTCTTCTATTTTTATAGCTCTCCAGAAATGAAATTATACATTGGCAATTTTCGTTGAAGGTCACTAAGCTTATTACTGAAAATAAAATAGCAAAACTGCGCCAAGATGCTATTAACGATAAGGTTAAATAGTAAATGTTTTTTTTTTTTGTTATTCTGTTTTAAAAATATTTTAAATGTGATAAAAAAATATCCCGCAGTAAATGGTTCTCAAGGATATCAAACAACTGCTTGACAGCTTTGTAAATTTTGTTATCCCTTTCTAAACCCGTGGGATACTTCCTATCAAATTCATGAGTTTTGAAGGTTGGCTTGCGTTCTCGACAAATTTTTCGATGAAAAATACCTAAATGTTCTAGTTTCTTATCTGAAACCATGACAATTGTCTCGACGTAGTAATTAATTATTAATTAATTAAATTAATTAACAAAAAAATAATGTCATCCACTAAGCTAAATGAATTTCTTTTCTTAAATTAATCTCAATCCCAAAGTTATTTTATTATACTACTAACAGAAAAAATATAAGTTATATCTAACCGTTTTTAGCAAATATATAACACATCAAAGGATTTCCTTTGTATTTTTGTCGGTAATATATCTTCTTTTCAAGATAGTAAAATGGTATCCATTTCAGAAAATGTACGGTCGTATAGAAAAACGGTAGGACGTTCTTCCCTCGTTTTCCTTGTACGCCTACCCAGTACGAAACTTTTTGTGATCAGCTTTGTCGTGTAGTGAATATAATGGAGTATGAATTTTAAACCTCTTATCGATTTTGTCCAAAATTTAATACCTATATTGATATCAAAACCATATAATAAATTTTGTCAATCTAGATTGTTGGGTTTTTAAGTTATCATGTACACAGATTGTCTACCATTTGACCGATTTTGTCCTAACTTACATGCAAACTACAATTTTTGTATAAAGACTTGAAATTCACCGTCTAAGTTCTTGTGTTTTTCATCTACCTAACAAATACACACAGTACGACACTTTTTGTGATCAGCTTTGTCGTGTAGTGAATATAATGGAGTATGCAATTTAAACCTCTTATTGATTTTGTCCAAAATTTAATACCGATATTGATATCAAAACCATATAATAAATTTTGTCAATCTAGATTGTTGAGTTTTTAAATTATCATGTACACAGATTGTCTACCATTAGATCGATTTTGTCCAAACTTACACACAAACTACAATTTTTGTATAAAGACTTAAAATTCACCGTCTAATTTCTTGTGTTTTTCATCTACCGAACAAATATACATTCAACTCGTTCACGAATTTGATCCAAAATTGAATGTGGAACTACAATTCTACCACATAAAAATTTCATCTAACTAAGTAGCTATGTTTTTGAGTTACAGTGTTCACAGACAGACCGACAAAATTAAAAACTTAAGGGGTTCGTGCTTAGGGAGATAGATATAAGACATGGAGATTCATTAAAATCTC
Organism: Araneus ventricosus; assembly: GCA_013235015.1. Taxonomy (NCBI): domain Eukaryota; kingdom Metazoa; phylum Arthropoda; class Arachnida; order Araneae; family Araneidae; genus Araneus; species Araneus ventricosus. Next base: position 4,465 of record BGPR01027796.1, read on the forward strand.
AAGTTAAAAAAAGGTGTTTCAAATACTACTTGGTTTTCTTCATCGTTAATTTTTCGATTGATTGTAATGATATACTGATCTTCATAAATTTCTCTGTGCCTGTCAGATCTTTAAGAAACAAAAGCTTATTTCAAAATGTATTTTCGAGATCTAATTATGTGGATAAGTTCTCTTTGTACAACTTTTATAGAATTTTTAACAAGTTCTCTGATGAACTAGACATTTTTCATATGTCTCATGGCATTTTTAAATCGAATTTTTTACAACTTTTAAATACATGATGTGTTTTCTTTTGCCTTTTTATACTCGACTGTATCTAATTTTTAAAATTTATATGCGTTTTAATTTTCCGTGTTCTTATGCATTCAACCGTTTTTTATTGTTTTCATTTTGGTCTTCTTTCACTTTTTGTGCTCTGCAATTGATTTTTATCTCTCGTGTGCATTTTTTTCTTTAAACTTTTAAACTCCTATTGTATTTTTAAGAATTTGGTGCTTGTGTATATTTAACTTTTTAATCCTTGCTTGTTTGAAATGTTTTAAATTTTTATATATTTGTAATGTGTTTTTACGATTTACTTTTATTACTTGGTAAATTGTGATCTAATCGAACCTATCTTCCGATCATGATTTCCACCCGGTTACTGGATTTAAAAAATGATCGGTTATAACAGGGACAAAAAATAACCGACAAAACAGGTTCATCGAAACAAAAAACAAGTTTTTGGTTAAAACAGATAGATTTTTCCCATCCCTATTGACGACCGAAGATTCAGATCTGGATTTCAGAAAGCTGCTTTCGTGTTCTTGAGCATCGAAAGGTCAAAAGACCTCAAACTTGTGTCATGTTCCAGGTTCGAAAGTGTCTAAAACGTCGCGAGTCATCGTCATTTTCTGACCACGGCCGAAAATCGCGAGTGTTGACATAATCACTTGTTACAGTTCCGATCGCTTAAATACTACAGATTGCTTTTTGATTACTTCTAAATGACGCAATAAGATCCAGCGGGGAAATGTAACATAACAGACTAGGAAACGTGAGTTTAAGTGAGTGCTGATGACATTTTTCTGTGATTTAGAGGGCGAAGAGAGAAAAGAACTGCCAGTTCTTTTGAGCTGTGCTGGAAATTTTTCTTTTAGTGCAATCAGTTCCCCGATTCCATTTTTAGAATATCTGGGTTGTTTTCATTACAGGTGAGGGGGCAAAAATGCCACTCCCTCTTCAGTAAAATATGTCATTTTGCTGATGAGACTATGGTTAAAAATTTGGAGCTGAAAGTTGTTCAGATCGAACTCAATTTATATATTTATATTCATCTAGCTTATTTCTTCCACGGTAAGATGCACTGTATTTTACACAAATTTCTGTTGCAGGATATATATAAAATGTCTTATAAGTACACTTAAAACCGATAATAAATAGAACTCTCAATAAAAAAAATAATTTTAAAAAACATTAGATTTTGAAAGAATTTTACGGAGTTTATCGATCAGTATTCAGCATCAGTTTTTTTACTAATCAGGAATAACTAGTCTTTGAGAAGGCGAGTGCTTCGCCTATACTCGGCTCTGCTATTCACATCGGTTTCTAATATACTCCAAAAATTAGTCCAATTCCTTTGCGAGTTTCAATTACTGCTTTGAAAGTTTCCGAACATCTTGCTGTATATAGAATCTCATGTTGAAGCAATAATTTAAAACAAATCATCACTTAACAAGCAATACCACATCTCAATTTTTTGAAATTTCAAACAGGACGAGAAAACTGAACTTTTCGCAAACAATAACGATTGTTTCCGAATTCTTTTTTCTCATCTGGTAGGAACATAGGCCTAATGTCCACATCATAAGTTAAAAAAATCAGAAATGTTCGTTATTGATTGCGAAAAATTTAGTTGTTTCTTCCTGTTTGAAATTTTAAAAAAATGAGATAGGTGGAGTTGCTTGTTAAGCGACGAAATGCAAAAATTCTAATTTTCATCTTCAGACATAAGCGATGGAGGACAACATCTAGTTAAATTTTCAGATAACAGCTGGACAAAATGTTAAACCGGATACTAAATGTGATTCATATAACTAATTGCGTTTCTGTATGATCCGCTCGCATGTACACACCTAATGATTTCCTACTAACCGATTTTGTCCAAAGTTCGATTCAGGCCCACAATTTCATCTGCGAAGAGAACAATTTTTCTAGCTCTTTCCTTTTTTGAGCCATCATGTTCCCAGACAGATGAACAGACATAATTCCAAAAATTATTTATTTTCAGACGCAGAGATATAAAGCGTAGTATGTATATTATTAAATATAATAATAAAGAGATAAATGAAAAAGTAAGTTGATTTTCACAGTTTTACTCCTAAGCGGAAGTTCCGTTATGAATCAGGAATTTTCTATTTAAAATTATTGCATTTTAAATTCGAATTGCGAGTTTTAATTTTTTTTTGACGATTACGATATTTTCTCTTCGAATATAAGAGTGTCATAAAATTACTTTGCTAAAATTTATAATAAAGTAAATCATTCTATAAAAGAAAGCATACTCTCCTTCATTAATTTGTAAAAAAGATAAAACTTTGGAGATTCATTAAAAACAAGCTAAAAATGTCACAGCGACATGCATACACATAAATGAAACTTTTTTCCCCGAATGAATTACAATTCAAAGCGAGAAATGCTGAAAACGAAACACGTGTAAAGAAACGTCGTGATGACGAAAGTTCGCCGTGGGCAGTCAATTAAAAGTTTGCTCATTACTGTTTCTCCAAGTGAGGAATCCGACACGGGCTAATTAACATAAATATAATGATGTTATCGGAGGAAAAAATGCTGGCAACATCAGTGAATACCCGGCATGGGGTGGAATAATAAATTTAGAGGCTAAAAATATCAGAATAACTCAATAAATGTAATTATTTCGAGATCCACTTGCAGAAGCTCGGATTAGGAATTTCATCTCTGTCTTGGTTTATGAATGTTTTGATATCACGAATTAAATATAATGTTGACTTCTAAGATTATGTAAAAATAGTTGGAATAATAAGATATAGGGTTTAGGGTATTTATGCGGGTTTAATCGGTTAGTCACAGATTAAAGTTTTCCAGTCTGGTTTAAATGTGTGAAATGAACGAATAGATATCTTTAAAACCAATTACAGAAATCCCCATTATTTCTGAATAAAAAATATTCAGTGCATATGATACAGTAATTGAAGCTTTGTATACTGGTTATATTTCCGACTATTGATTAGGTCCGACTTAACCGAATAAGCTTCAAGATTTTCTTTCACTTATCAAAAGTACCACATTATTTACGATGATTTAACATTATACAGCATTGCAAATATTACACAGCATTGTACATCTTTGTGATACTTAAATCTAATTTCAGTAGGCAGGACGGGATGACCTGTCAGTTAATATGTCGGCCTCGGTATTGTATTGTACTTCATTTACTTTATTTTATTTAGTACTATATTTACTTTATTTATTTGCACTTACTATTATACTTGTATTAAATTTTATCATGCTGCCGTGATCACTTAAATTTTCTGATATGTGTGAAAGGCTTTCACATTGGCGGAAATTTGAAGAGTACGGTGCCGGCTGAGTTGTTGTACTCATGGTCAGTTTAAAATTCAAAGGACGCAGTCCGTTTCAAAACGAAAGACTAATGTAATTAAACTAGATTCTCTTTAATACATACATGCATTGCAAAAAGTTTATAATATGAGTGCAAGATTAATTATGAAATGCACCTATATGCAAAGTAAGAAATCATGTAACATCTCATTATATTCCACAAAATGATAAAGTGTTTACAGTTTTGCTTCCAAGCACCAGTTCCGTTACGAAGCAAGAATTTTCAAACTAAAATTATTGCGTTTTAAATCCAAACTATGTATCTAGAGGCAGATTATCAAATTTTTTCTTTCACAAAACAAGGGAATTAATTCACAGACAAGGAACACCGAACCAATGACCATTAGAAAGAGCTTTAAGACTACTCAGAAGCTGTACTATTAGATCCTATTAACACAGTTAAATCTCTGGTTGCAATTGGAGGCCACGTGGCCCTGATAAAATCTCTTCACATGTCACGAAATATCACGTTATGAAATCCCCCATGAGCAGAAAAAGATTACGATCGTTGTCCAATCTACATTTCCACTGACGTTAGATTCCAGGGTTTATACATTCGCTTGTTTTAGACTTCAAACTTTCAATTGGCGACATAATTTTATTGGGATCATTAGATCTCCTAATGCTGTCGGCGATTGTGCTTGTGTAAAGAGGATCTTCTGCCGTTAGGATAGTACTACACCGGCCCTAGCTAATCAGTCTTTGCTCTATGTTCCCCAGTCTCTTATGTCACTCCAGAGGTGATGCGATAAAGCTAGGGAGTAAATGGGCAGGTTTCTTGCTGATGAGAGAAGACAAGAAAAGGTAAGCCCCGAAGGCGATCGAAAGGGGAGAATTTTTATCTTCGAATCACTAGAAAAGGAGAAGTACTTCCATTTTTTTTTCTCCGTCAGCATCTGCATTTAGAAGATTACGATGAGATTTTCATCCACCCGTAAGCTTAATAATGTTTGCCGAGATAGCCAGATTGCATTTCAGTATGATGGAATGTTGATTATGTGACTGTTTAGATTAATTTAGTTCAGTTATATTAACATCCCGTTTTGAAGCACCGCGAGGGCTATTTTGGGATGGACCTCGTAATTATGAACCGTGGCCGGATGACACCTAAGCTGACACTCCCCTCTCCAAACTTCCACGCCACATCAATCTCCCCTCTGATCTACTTTTCCTTACACCCAAACAGGTAGGTAGGGTCTGGGTGGGTTATATATGCACCACACCAACTGGAAGACGTTTGACCCCTATGAATGATTTAACGTGCAACATCCCACATACACGCTGCATCTTCAGTGAAATCAGGTTTCGAACCTAGAACCCTCCGACCTCGTGCGACTATTTAGAATTAGGATGGACCTCTAAATTATGCAAACGGAGCGTAGGCCACTTGAATTAATTAGAATATTTTTATCCATATGAATGTCTTATTCATAATACAGTATTTCTCTGTCGACTTGATGCCCGTGGGACTCAATATTCTCATTGGTTAGATTTATTAAGAACATTAAAAGCGTGTAATATTTCATTGTAGCGCGTGAAGATGGGATTGATTGATCCTACACTGTAAAAAATATCCGTTTTTTTCTCGGATTTTTTCCGTATATTTGACGGTTTAAAGCTGTTTTGCTGACAAAACGGTTTTTCACCGTTTTCCGCTCCAGCCATAAACGGTTTAAAACCGTCAGTGCAAATTCTATTTTTCTTCATACGGTATTGCGGAAAGCAATACCGTACATTTAAGAAAAGGGTACCGTACATTTAAGAAAAGGGAAAGTTATCGTACAGAAAGATAACTTTCACTTTTCTTAAATGTAATTTTATTGCATTCATTTCATGTTTTCAATAGGGTTCCATCTCCGTAACATCAAAACACGTGTTCTGGCAATAGTTGATTTTTACACTACTAGGTGACGCCACTAGAGCTATAGTGACTTTAAAACTCAAATAGATTATTTTTACTTTACATTATGAAGTCTCCGGTGGTCTAGTGGTTAGAGCGACTGCTTTTTATTTCTATGAACGCGGTTTCGATCCCCGGCTCGGAGGAGTTAGAAGTTTTGTCACCATCTTGCATCGAAATCGTCCAAGTAAGTTCAATTAAAAATTATATTAATTAAACTAATTGAAATTAGTAATTAATCCTAGATTAATTAATATTCCTAATTGATGATACACATCAGCACATTTCAACTCAACTCGAGCAGAAGGAGAAAAACAACTCAACTCAGTCGATGACGTCATTTACTTCGATGACTTAATTTTTACGGAGAAAACTTAATTTCATACGGTAAAAAACCGTTGCGACTACGGATTTACTTCGTAACTTTTACGGGAAAAACTTGTTCCTGTATGGTAAAAAACCGTTGTGCCTACGGATTTACTTCGTAACTTTTACGGTTTCGCACAACCAACCCAGCTGCCAGTTTAAAACCGTAAATTTTACGGGATTTTTTTTGCAGTGTACAAATTTAATTTGTTAAAGATTTTAGGCTTTTAATCCCCCGTTTTTTGACTTGAAAGTTCTAAAAACCAAGAAGAGAGAACAATTTTCTCCACATTATTCATAAAATACCAGAAATATGAAACAGTCCTTTCACACTTACACAGTAGATTCCGCTTAATGTGATCACTTCGGGACTTCAGAATTTAACCGATAACTTTAACCGATTGATAACAATAACCCAATTGGGTAAAATCAACTATATTTTTATCGCATCAAGGGAAAAGGAAAAAAACACCTCATAGCTATCTATAATTTATCTCAAAAAACAAAAATTTAAAAAAAAATCATTAATTGTTGCTTGTCGGTAATTATATCTTAACAGTTCATTCATATATTGTTCGTAGTTGTATTGCTTTTTTAAAAATTTGTTGAACAATGCTGCACGCCGCGTTTCAAAATAACAAGGGCTTGCCTCATTTCGGCGTTATTTGGAGGGTTTTCTTCAACACATTCGTCCCCGTCGGAATCATTAACTTTCATTGCTTGGTCTTGCTCACGAACAGCTCTTCATACTCTTCTTTTTGCATACCATCAGTAGGTTCAATGACAATTACCGACGGTCACGTCCCTGCCCGCTAAATGGACGACCTTCAAAGAGAGGTCATGAAAGATAAACCGCGAAATTCTTGGGATGTGTGGGGGAAAGTGACCCCCCAGATGTTTCCTTACAAGTGGAACGAGAAATTATACGAACATCAATCGTTAACGCTGGTTGAAAATGAAGGATCGGTCAATTCTCTACTTAAAAACTGATAAAATTAAACTAAGTAGTGATCACACAAAACGAATAATTTTGTGTGCATTTGAATACGTCGGTTTGAGACCAGAGCATTTTGATAATATTAAGCGAATGATAACATTAACCGATCACATTAAGAGGAGTCTACTGTATTTAGTACTTACGATTGCAGTAAAATGCAGTTACTGGCATATTTGCTTTAAACAATATTATGTCGATAAACTTTCAGTATGTGTTTCAACGTAGCCTGCTTTAGTTCCCAATAACATTCTGAAAAGGGTTTGTTGAGAGCAATTAAGTTACAACCACTTCAGCCTGTTTATTTTGTAGAGGAATGATGAGGTTTACTGCTCATAAGCCTCACATTCAACAGCCAACCCAAAAGTGGTAAAAAAAATTTAAGACCTATTTTATCGGATAAGGAGAGCATACAAGTAGCTACATAGGCGGAGTTTATGGTTTAATTAGGCGCCTTCTTGGCTAAAATTACTAGGTTTAAGCTAAAAGTGTCCTGGTTTAAAAGCTTTCGTATGGGGAGTTAATAGAGAAATAGCTAAAATGGCGATTATTAACACACCTCTTTTGGATTTAATATGAGTAATTTTAAATAATTATTATTCTGAATTTATGAAGTTCGCAATTTCCGATTTTATGAAAATTACTTTCAGTGAGTTAACCCAACTTTAATTACTTTGAAGACGTTAAAAGTGCTTTCGAAGTAGTTCTAATAGGGAATTTAGATAAAAAAAATTAAATATAATTCTTATTTTGCTTCTTTAAAAGTTTCCTATGAGTAATTAATACAAAATTGAGAGCAATGAGAATAATTAACACATTGTATTTTTTGTTTAAGGAAGTAATATTAAGCAAATATTTTTATTTTGTGAAGTTTTTAATTTTCGACTGTCTAAAAATATTTTTAGTGAATTAACTATTATAATTGCTAGGAAGACAGTAACAATGCCTTTATATTAAGTATAATAGAAGATGTAGGCATTTTTGTGTTTCGCTATGTAGTTAATTTTTGTAAAAATTTCCATTTAACCGGAAAATTAAAAAGTATAAAAGTTTTTCTATTATTGCTTGATTAGTATTGACCATATTTATGAATATTCTTTTAACTTCCGCCCTTATTTTGCAGCTTTAATTTAACTGCTCTCTTGGTTTTCAGTGAATGCAATTTTTTTTTTCTAGTAGCACTGAAAACAACACCTTTATGTTCTATTTAAAAGAACATACTTCCTCTTACAGGTCAATATTTTGTCATAGGAAACGAAATTGAATTGATTACATATAATTTGAGTAACTCAAATGGGGATAAAATTTCAATTTAAAAAATATTTTGTAGAAAAATTATAATTTAACCGCAACAGAAAATCAATTTTTGAAGCGAATATTAATTCAGATAAAGGACTGAAGGAAAGAATATAACAGAAAATATATATAAACTAATGTCGGTGGATATCTTAGTGGGTTCTCCTTGAATTTTCTTCTACAAATTTGCCTTTTATGCAACTGCTCTTGATTAACCCAAAATAGTATATCATCCATGAAAAAAGATGTAAATATTTATACACTCTTGTAAGAAATACTCTCTGACGGAATTAATCCAAAAAGTCAGACTCCAAATATCGACAATCGAAGAAATGGCATGCTTCCCTTAGGCACATAGCTGTCAGGAGATGAAAACAGTGACCGAACGCTATTCGAGTTTGCCAGTTTCCAAAAATAGCGTTTTTAAGGAATAAATAGAAAAGATGTTCGTTTCAATACCATATCTATCTTCTAATAATATCTTTTCTTTTAGTTTTAACTTCATCTTATGTTATTAAACGACGCAACTTTTAAGAACTGGTATTGGATAAAATTGTAGAACCAAGAAGGGTCAAATTGCCAAATGAAAACAGGATGTAGAAATAAACGCTTATAAAAACAAGCTATTAAGACTTCCGATTTTTTTTGTCCGATAAGTGTTTACTGAAAATACGAATACAAATATTTTAGATGAATGTACAATTATTATTAATGCGCCTTTTGTAAAAGACAATTTTAAGCAACTCTCTAATAAAGCAATGCTACCTTGAAAAAAAAAAGAGAATTTTATTTTGTTCGAGGTAACGTTTTTGATTTGTATTTTTCTACAGAAATGAAAAAAATAATTCTATAATGATCTTTTTTCCTCCTTATAGTATTAAGGACATCGTAAGCGATTTCATTCTTCGTCTCTTTTTGAAACTGTTTACAAGAAATTTTCCGTTTTCAACATTTTAAACTATTATTTTTATAAATATTTGATATTTGGTTTTAACATGACACTTCTAAAAAAGAAAAGACTTCTAGAAGCCAGTTTATTAATATTCTATACTTGCAGAAACACTGGGTAAAGCATAGCGTGAGTACGAATTCAGCCACATTCTTGAAACTTTTTAGAAAGTGTATGGTTTCTGATTTGAATACTTGTGGCAGCCGTCAGAACATAAATTAGCTGCCTTGCCGGGATATGACAGTTTCTCTCTGCAACCAAAGCCAAATAATGATTTTCATGAGCCTGTTGTCCTTAGCAACCTTGAAAGGCCTGCTGCCTCAACCGAGAACCGAAACCAGCAGAAAAATGTTACCTTCAGACAAATTTACTCCCATATCGCTAGTCATATACATATCTCAACAACTGCACGGACAATTTTTATAACCAAGAACTTTTCTTGTATTGTGAGTAAGCTTTACTGCGTATCAATGAAAATTTAGCCATGACACTTGCATGTGAGGATTGACAAAAGAACAATAGCATGGGCGCCCATGCCGGGGGGCAAGGTGGTGCCGCGTGCCCCTCCCTAGCTCTCAGGGGAAGGAAAAAACATAGTGTAGTCATGTGTTTTTCTTTCAAGAAAATGATTTAAAATTTGAAAAAGAATTAATGTTCAGGAAGGTCTAAAACGTTAAATGCGAGTTGAAATTTTGAATTTGGAGGACAAAATTTTCTTTTGTCCTCCGCGGAAAAAAACCCTGATTTCAAGGACAAATGATTGACTTGTTGGCAAAAAGACAAAAAAATTACAGTTTGCTTTTTCAGATAAGTATTAGTGTCAAATCCATAAACTAACATATGCATAATAATTTACCTTACAGTTTGCTTTTTATATCAATACCAGTGATGATCTTATGAGGTATTCATTTTTAGTTTGTTTCCTGTATAAGGTTAAGTATAAGGACTTTGCTCCTGCATTTCTGTTGCTAAATATTCACTGGTTTCAATAATAAAGTAGTTAAAATAATGTGTTTTTCTTTTTTTATAGAGTATGAGTACCGTGGCCTAGTATTTTAGTAACGGGACAAAGTTTTTAACAGGGTCGGAACTGGGAATTTTTTATGGCCACTTACAACTCGCCATTCGTCTTCCAAAATATTAAAAATTCTCCATACCCCCAGGTCTAGCCCCCCCCTCTACAGACTATTCAACAACGCCCTTGAACAATAGTAAAATATCATGTTCAACATTTTTGAAAATCCTATCAGATATCAAAGAGTTTCTAGTTACAAGCTAAATGAATCTTCATATATTTACAGAAATTAAAAATTCTTCAGATATTCGAAATGGCTCTTCTTTATTCTTATCTTTCTTCTATTCTTTTGGAAAATGTTATTGCTTAAGAATATTTATGCTTGTCACAACTTTTCATCCAAAAATAAGCTGAAGGTGAAAGAAATAAACAGTTTAACCCAGAATATTGCAGAAGCACATGAATATTATAAACGTTTTTCCTAAAAATAAAACTTAATACATATAATTAGTAAAAGTCGCCTAAAATACAATTAATCAAATAGTTAGTTTCCTGTGCAATCAATAATCTTAATTGAATTTTGAAGATACTTAATTCAGTTTTGATACTTATCAAGCTATTTCTGGGTTTCCTGAATAAAATCGTTTTCCAGATTATACCAATTATTAACCGTGGTGCTTAATTATGCAAATCATCGAAGCTTGATGGAAACATCCTTCCATCATTCAAACGGTCTCGATTACATAGTTTCAAAATTAATGATATGATGAAGAACGGTAATAATATGTTGATATTTTCCACTAGACGCAACCAGTTCATACGACTCCGACCAGATTTCTTTCCTTCACCAAGACCTCAGACTTATGGACTAAGACCCTCTAGAGGTTCAATACCTAGGACCCTAATCAGTCATCCTACTAGTATATAGATGCAGCGAACTTTTGGGGTCTTTCTTAAAATTGTTTTTGCTTCGCGAGTCTTTCTTTTCATGTGTAAACACATATTTTTCATTTGTTTTTATAATTTTCATATGTTTTTTGTTGATTTTAAAACACTGTATGCAACCCTTTTTTCTGGTACAATTCTTTTGGCAATTTTTATACTACGCACACTCATCCAAACTGCAAACCGGAGATTTTTATCTCTGGAGTCAGGCGTGTGTCGTAGTGTAAAGTTGCTGGAGAAAAGACTTATCTGAAGCTAAAGTTTTCAAATGAATAAAAGTTTATTCCTATAACGTTCATCACGTAATCAGTTCAAAGCATTCTTTTACTTCATGCGCACAAAGTTAAATGGGAATTATTTAATTATGCAGAAATACGACACCGATTTCGGTTTAGTTTAGTTATATTTATATCTTGCTTTGAAGCCAAATGAAGTCTAATTTTGGGCGAACCTTGTGATTTTCAGCCTTGGTTAGGTTACGTGGACGAGACCTGAATGAGCAACATTTCTTCACTGCGAAAAACTGATTTAAGGCTCACCAGATCCGCATCCATGTCTAATCTTCGATGGTATGGGACCTCGAAACCTCGACTCGAAGTCCAAACTTCGCCACCAGAGTAAGCAGGTCCTTTTGAGTTATCGTCTTCACAGACAGACGGGCCGACATAAATAGTGACTTTTGCGCTTAGGGAGAAAGTCGGTGATCCTATCCATTAAGCAACAACTTTCTCTTTAATCCTCTTTTGGCATCTAGAAAATTTTCACCTTCAGTGAAAAGTCTTCGGTATCAAAGAACTGAATACCACTGAATAACCTATCTTCAAGAAAAAGAACCGTAAACATGATTAAATTCATAATCTATAATGAAAAGTTACTCCAATTAAAATAATTACAACTTCCTTGAGCAATACTTTATCTTTTTCTTCTTTTAATTTATCTTGTATTTCATTTATAGCATATCCTTAACACTTCTCTAGTAACTCAAATTCCTTACAGTAATCTTCTTTCTAATCTTTGCATTCGACAGATTATGCAATATTTCTCCTACTACTACTGTAATAAACAAATTACGCTTTGTGGTACGTTTTATTTATGTAAAATATAAAAACAGAAAATACATGTGTCTGTCTATGGGTCACAAGAACACCTCCTAAATGCTCAACGGTAGTGCCATAAAATTTGCACACTACATTCTCGGGTACATTTCTACGTAAACTGTGCTATTTTCAACTTTCACAATTAATTAGTTTTTAAGATATTTACTTAAATAACGAAAATTAGGCTATTTTTAGATGTTTTCCGCCAATAATTTCTGTAATATTTATCGCACGAAAATTGTTTTTACATCATCTTAAAGAACAAATAATTATCGCTTGAATGATACTAAATTCATTTCTATACCATGTTTTTTCCTAATTTTAATAAACATCCCAAAAAATGTATTTTAAGCGCAATTCGTTACAATGTTTTCTATTGTTCTAAAATTAAATTTAACCTATTTATTGCTTCATAAAATCCTTCATTCACGTGTTTCATTAACAGAGGCAAAAAAAAAAAACACGTGATGAGTGCTTAAGAAAATATTGCTTTCTTTGGACATTAACTAAAAGTCAATGTTTTTATTTCCGGTTTTATTTTGAAGCATATATAACCTTTACTATGCACGTGCAATAATCCAGTGGCGTTAGTTTGATTACAATGCGATGTTTCGCGTTTAATTTTAATAAATTTTAAACGCTCCGAATTAATTTATAAGGTCATTGCATGCTTTTGAGTCCCGAACAACGGAAAATGCGGCGGCGAAAAATTGTTTTATTCAGTTTATAGAAAAGATCTCGCAAGTTAGTGATTTTTCTTAAACTTCTAAAATTGCTTATTTTATAAATTCCTAAAAGAAACACATTTAATCTTGCAAGTCTCGAAACAATGCATTAAAAGCAGTCGTGGTGCAAGCATGCGCAAGAAAGAAGGGGAAGAAACACGTGAATCGCGTGAAATTTAAAGAGCTGAGAAACTAATGAGGAAATAGAAAAACTGCTTTATTTAGCTTCTATATTAAAAGTATGTTTGCAAGGCAAACGAATGACGTTAATTACTCTCTCTATGTGATGTGTATTTAACTTCACAAATTTTTAAATGGTCTAAAAGATGAGAATTCTATTCCCGATAATGGCAAGAAAAACAAAGGTATTCTGTTGACGACGTAGCAATCAATGATGGGGAAGGAAAAATGAGTACCAAAGACGGCTAGATTCGTGGCCAGGTGGCTCACACTACGGAGAGAAAAAGATGAGGAGTTCTGCTGCTGGCTGAGGATGTCAGACAACAGGGGAGTGGACGAACGAAAACAAAAAAAAGACATTGCTGCGAAAAACTTTTAATTAAGTTTTAAAGTGTTATAAATACAATCTATCGCACCTACAAGCCATGAAACTTGGCACACAGTTGATCGTAATGGTGACGCAATGCACCTCGAAGCCTGAATTCTAAAATTTTATCTAGAAAATTTTTTATTTAATGTTTTGTGTTTTGGCACGTTTACAGCTATAGTATCATTTCTAATGAGAGTTGAAAAAAATCGATGCACCATCGGATAGAGCAAACAATTTTCGTTCTAATGAAGTTTGTTTTGAATTTTTCACATAATTTACCAAATTTTGAGAATTTTTTAAATAATAGTTACTTTTCATTTATATTTTTAACTTTCAATTTTTATTTGCATCCGCCGTTCTAATAACGCTAGCATTTTCAATTTTTTAGGTATAAATCGGTATATTTATCCCTGTTTCAAAACAAGAATGGCTAAAATATCTTTTTTCTCCGATTTTCTACGAAATTTTTTATTGATCAGTTCAAAACATTTTCTCTCGCAAATCCGAATCGACGAAGCTTTCGTCCGACCCAAGGATACTCAGTCCCCAGAATGCATTTCTACTATCCGATTGGCTGGCGGTAGCAAGCGAAAATTACGTCATACTCTGTATCATTTTATTGCGTCAGCTAATATTAATTACTCCATTTTACTGTTCCAAGAATCATTCGATTTGTTTTATACTTTTGCCAGACGCGCATATATGCTGATATCTTTAGTTAAAAGAACAAGTTATTCATCTCGCCCAAGTTCCTGTATTTACTTTCACTAAAAATCGAGGGCGAAATCAATAAAAAATACATACCTTTTAGTTTTTCCTTTTCAATAAAGTTCATCTACGTCTAATACAAGACCGGATAGGAACCGCATAAAGCTCTAAAGACGGTGGTGTGGTGTGATATAAATATGTTATTACGGATTTACAGACATAATTACAAAAATGGTTTCTTTGAATTAAGGGGGAGCGAGTGCAAAAATATCGAGGTTGAATTTTTTTACGACTGCAATACTTTTTCGTTGTGCAATTCATATACCAGAAATTAAATATGTAGCTGACGTCTTGCAGAACATTTATCCTCAGATTTAAGCATATACTGTTCGTCTTCATATACCGAAACCCTCCGAGATTCTGCCCAATCTGCAGTCGGCATTTATTTCACCATAACACGGGTGAGATGAACGATGAAGATGTTTATTTTTATTATTTAATATATAGAAAAATGACAAAATTTGGAATTTAAACAAAATAGCGCGATTCAAAATGAAATGAATATCAACGTCGGAAAAGAATACCTAACAGAAAATCGTGTCTAACAAAGAACTCCGGAAAGGCGCTCTTCTTTTTCAATGCGTATCACACTTTTGAGAAGTAAAATCGTCCAACAGAGTTGGCGTGTGTTTTTGAAACGAACGGTATGACAGTTTCTTTACCAGTCCATCAGTTCCATAATCCTCATTATCTGTACAAATTTCTGATGAAATCAATTAAGGTGACCGCCTACGTTGAAAACACTGATTTTTGACCACTTTGGCGAAAATTATTTTTAAATTTTTCTTGTAGTCCAGACTGTCGTCTTTCCAAATCCATTTTGTTTTTAAGCGAATTAGGAAAAAAGTTATAACGATTTTAAGATACTTTGTCTGAAGAAAAACCAAACGGAAGAAAATCTTTAAGTGCAATTTTCTTCTCACTTCTTTCTCATAAAATTTCCCCACCGTTAAAATGATATCTCGAAATCTAATACAGATATTCACTTGAAATTTTCAGAAAATGTTTAAAATAGTATAAGCAATGAAATGAACTAAAATAACTCTTTAAATTACAAGTGTGTTTAGAAAAATTAAGATGTGATTAATGAAAAAATGCATATTTACACATATTTTTTACCCCTAATTTACTTGCATTTCAATTTTTTTTCTTGGATTTTAGTTCATTTCATAGTTCATTGTCCTCTATAACTTGCGTGCTAGAAAAATTAGAATTCCAGCGTTAGAATTTGGTGTAGAGCGTTAACCATGTTGGTTAAATTTCATTAAAATTTACTACAAATTCCTATATTTCTAAAAAAATATTATATTTATGAGAAACTTTTTGGTGTTTTTTTGTTTATAATTGACAATGCATATAAAAACGGAAACAAAAAATATTAAAATATAGAATTTTTAAAAAAATTTGTTCCGAACGTAGGCGGTCACTTTAAATGTGAATTCACTTTACTGAAAGCTCAGTCTAGTAATGAAGCCTAAGCCGAGCCGGTGGTAGATTCTCCTGTTCTGGTTCCAAGAATCAGAAGTTCGAAAGCATCTTTTATATTTGAGCCTGGTGAACTTTAAATCTCCTATTGCTGCGGATGTTAAAACTTCTTGTAGTGTGAAAGCTTAGAGAGCGGGACGCCAATTTAAGTTCGCCATTTTAACACGCCCCACATTTGCAAGGTCCAAAACCCATCTTTGTGCAGCTTAAGAAGGGGAGTTAATTTCACTAAGCTAAATGACATGGGCGAATTATGTTTGC
>BGPR01027797.1:0-20457 GCA_013235015.1 Araneus ventricosus
GAAGCTCATTTTGAATCACACCATTCTCAAATACTTTTCTGCAAAATATCCAGTTTTGGGTATTTATATATTTTAAGTTTAATTTGAATGACCTATTCACAACACTTTTTTTTTTTGCAAATACTTTTCTTAGGAGGTATTTATAAAACTCTGTATGTTTCTTTGTGAATCAGCATTCCAATTTTTTTTTCTTCGCAAAATACCCAGTTTTTGGGTATTTACCCAGGCCTTGGGTAAATACCCGGGTATATACCCAAAAAATATTTACCTACCCACTGGGTATTTACCCACCCCACATCACTGATTTCAACAATGATTATTAAATATTATAACGAAAGCAAATTAACTTTTTTTTGTCAAATAATAAAATCTTTTAAGAATTTTTGATTAAGAAATAAAACCAAATCAAAGGAATGCTAAATTGATAATTTCAAAATAAATTTACACTATGTACAGGGTTGTTGTAATAAAAGCTTGCCTATTCAGAATGTCCTAGAGCTGATTCTATGGCTCCAAACAATACAAAAATTCACCAGTATGCAGTAGAAGTAATGTAATCTGTGAAAGCTGGGGGAGGAGATGGTTAAAATCTTGCCATTAGGTGGTGATGTTCCATAATCTAAAGCAACTTTTGTGGATTTTTTATTAATGAAGCAAAACGAATAGTTCATTTGATATATTTCTTTTCTTTTCAGTCTAACTAAAAACGATGCTGAAATTCAGTCACCACCTAATGATGAAATTTTAACATATTTTCAATTTTCACTGATTGCATCACTTGTAATGCATACTATTGAAATTTTTTGTCATTTTGAGCCATAAAACTGGCTCAAGGGCCTTCTGAATAGGCGAATTTTAATTATAACAACCCTTATATTACTACCACTCCACTAAAAAGGTACACAAAAAAGAGCCATGAATTAAATAAACAGAAATATAAAAATAGTAATTCTACATTTATCAACCAGTTGTCATTGAAAAACAAGTATATAAAATTTCAAAACTGCCACTAATTTAAATGTAGTTTTATTTCAAACATTCACAAATGAAGAAACAGAACATTTATGTTTTGGATTCCATTTATTCATCTTATCAGAACTTACCATGTATATTCCCATGAATTATAAGCATAGAGAAAGTCAACAAGGGCAGCTTCAGCTCCGTATGAATGGTAGCCACCATAAACATATATTCTTTGAGTGCCAGGATCATAAACACTAGTGTGACCATAGCCACCTTTAACTATAGCGCCACGAGTAGCAACTAATTCCCAATGGTCAGAGCCTGTAGAAAGAAAAATTATGTAATTCCTAAAATGTAGAATATTATAACAGAACATTGTTTTAATTTTTGTATTTAATTTGATTGGTTAAAATCTTTTGAAGATCAAACAGATACAAACTTAGGAAACTTCTTAGTAAGGAGTTAAAGTAAAACCAGAAAAAATAATGTCTGCATCAAAGTATAAATACAGCAGAGTGCCCAAAATCTGGACTAATCTAAGACAGACATTCACATCAGAACTATAATTTTAACTATATTTTTAAGTCCTTTGTGAACTTAACATGTCTGAGATAAATTCAACAAACCTTGAATATTCATTCATGTTATAATTTTTTTTAATTCAGATATTAAAACAAAAGGAAAAACCATATTAGAAAGAATCCTTGAATTTTTTTTATAAATAATTAAAATAAAATTACACGCTCCTGAAAAGTGTGAAAAAATAAAATTTTGACATTATACATAAATTTTCAATGTTTTAATGTGAATCATATAATGCATAGCAAAAATTAATGGAAATGGCCTTCAATTAACAAGATTGTAAGTTCCCGATATTTCAAATTCTCAATCCTCATAATTTTTTTCTATGGTAAGCAAATGGGAATTTTGACACTCCACTGTACATAAGGCATACAAGATATTCAGATCACTAGTTAGTATGAATTTTAACAAGAAATTTTTAAAAAGGCAAAAATATAATTGCACAGAACTGTGGAAGAAATTTGAAAGTGATACAGAATGAAAATTTCATGTTATAAATAAAAGTCTCATTACTAACCAAACTGATACTGCTGGACTGTATTGAGGTAACCATACACAGGATTATGACCAAATATTACAATCATATAATTTCCAACAACAGTAGCTGTATGCCCCATAGCAGCCAAAGGACTACATGGCTCAGAATGACAATTCTGATCCATAGTAAATTTTGATAACAAATGCCAACTATGCTTTGTAGTGTTGTACAACCAAAGTTCATTGAGGACTGTTCCATTATACAGCATACCACCATACATATACAAATTGCCCTGCAAGTTCAAGGACAGGTTAAAATTAATAAGTTAATGATGAGCAAAACTACCAAAATATTCTAACACTTTTCATATACACAGAATACAATCATTCATACAATCCACAGAAGTCATAGAGATAAGGATTGCGCATATGAAATAAAATTTTAAATTACAATTACTGTTCAAAAATCTGTTTTATATCCGTAAAAGTATATACAGTGGGAAGTGGAATTGAAGACTTGTCAGTCCTATACTTCCTAGAAAAAGTTCAGGCCATGTATATGATTTAAATCTTATAACTTCAATGAAATTTTTACAATTATCATATATATGTCAATGCACTAATAAAAGGATAAAGAATTTAGCTGCATATTTTTACCACCTTTTAGAATAAATGTAATTAAATCTTTACATGTTTATATGTATTATTTCGTATTTAGTTGCTTAACAGTAGGCAATACACCAAGCATCTCAACTGCCAACTCTCGAGGGTTTAGTTTGTTGGGAGTCCAATTACTCTTAATGTGTTCGTCTTTTTGTTGTTTGGGTTTTAAAACAGAATGAAGAATACAGTCAAAATTATTCTTTATCTAACCAGTGACTTGCCAAGTCAGCTATTAGTATACTCTATCCATTTTGCAGAAAAATATATATCCTCCGCTCCCCAATACAACAAGAGGCAGTAAAATGTGGTTTAATTAAAATATCCCAGATGCATGGTGTTTCATATAGGTATCAATAAAATTTAAGTAATGATTGAGGTAATGAGTTTCTTTCAGTTGTTATATAACTTACACATTTGCAATATGTGGCCATCACTAAAAAATGAAATAACTGTCATATTGTTTGTTTTGTGGGTTTTAATTCTTCAGTTAAATGTATCAGTTAAAAAATTCAAAAGGTATGACTGTTAACCAGACCCAGAACACTTTTAACACCTTAATAGATGAAGTATTTGGGCTAGTTTTAAATTCTGTCTGACAATCAGAACATCATGATACCTCAAGTTTTCTTTTAGGTACTCTTCATAATAAAGAATTACAGGAATCAAGAGCAATCTTGAGAATTAATTAAAATTCTTGTTCATAAAAAAATAGAACTCAATGATATTTAATATTTTCAATGTAACTTCACTGTTAAAAACAGAGCTGATTGTCTCAATAAGTTCTGCACTTATTTTTATTGAATAACTTCAAAAGAATAAATGTGATTTAAATTGCAAACTTTTTCCTGTGATCAAAAACATCCATTAAATACAAAACACCGTTTCACATTTTCAGTCACAAAGTTTTAATTTCACCGCAAAAATCAGAAAATGAATATCACTCCAACATTTACAGTTAATTTCTCCACCGTCATGAACAATGTTTTAATAGTTGGGCAATAATACAGTGGTATTTGAATACATAATTTATTATTTTTGCTCTTAATTTAATAAATTCATCTGAGTTATATAATCAAACATCTTGAAACCACTGATCAATATACAGTCCCAATGAAATAATGATGTACAAATTGCACATATTAAAACAGAAAATATGGGCTTCTGAAAGACGCCACACAAATTTCATTTCGTAGCTCAGAATAGTTGAAAAAAATCTCCTCCCCAATAAAAATGACATAAGATATAGTAAAACATAGACAAATGTATGAAAATAAAAAAAAAATGAAGGATATTATTAAATCAAACGATTATTAACAAACAAACGACAATGGTGTCTGTCAGACGCCAAGCAACCTAGATCAGAGGTGCGACCTCTCCAGGGTTATGTAAAAACTTTTAACCAAATATTAGAAAAATGTCGAACATTACTTAAATCTTTTAAAAAATAGTGTTTTTAATTATTTAAAATTATTAAATCTAAAACTTCATTGGAACGTTTCATACATAAAAAATAAACTCAACATATAATAAACTGTTTACAAATTCATACCTCATAAGCAACAACAGAATGGCAATATCTATTTAAAGGTTCATTAGAAGAGTTATTAGACATAACTGTCCATGTCTTTTTAATAAAATTATACCTGAAAAAAAAACATTGCATTAATCAAAACAGCTGCACATCAATAATTTGGAGAGTGTTCAAGGGATTAGAATTTAAAAAATTTCAATATAAAGAATTACTTTATCATATTTTGGAAAGTGGAATGATGAAAATTTTCTCCACCAATAACCCACATTTCATCACCTATTACTACCATTTCATGAAGAGCCCGGCCTTGAACTTTTTCTTTAACAGGCTCTTCGGCCCACCACCCTTCATCTATACGAAAGCTACAATCAAACCCTACAAAAAGAAAGCAAGAAAGTTTGAAATTTGAAGTATTAAAAAATTACAAAACATTTTAATATGCAGACACTGGACTCACTTTGAAAGTTAAATACTAAGCTAAACCTTTCCTACAATATATACAAAATATATCACACATTCAAAAGATTTTAAAAATCCAAATATCGCTAATTTCTCCAATCTTAATTTATTCCTTTGCATTTATAAA
The DNA here is from genome assembly GCA_013235015.1 of Araneus ventricosus. Taxonomy (NCBI): domain Eukaryota; kingdom Metazoa; phylum Arthropoda; class Arachnida; order Araneae; family Araneidae; genus Araneus; species Araneus ventricosus. The sequence goes on from BGPR01027797.1 coordinate 4,803, forward strand.
TCACAAATTCTTTACTTCACTAATCAGGAAACACACTGGGTAATAAATATTTTAATATTAAAAAGTTAATTTTTCAAACACAAATTCAGAGGAATTTGCATCAGCAAGTAAAAGTGGGTCTCATGGCACATCTGAGGCCTTTATATAAATATTCATGAAAATAAGCATAAAGTAACGTTTTTTAAAAATACATAAAATAGGGCCATTTTTCATCTTCTGCAAGGAAATTTGATCAAAATTTAATTTCTAATATCATAAAGAAAGAAATTTGACATTCACTTGAATCGAAGCACTCAAAAAGAATCCAAAACTGATAGTAAAAAAAAATAAGATAGTAATAAAACTCATTCTCATATGCATATACGTTTCAAAAAATTCAGATAACACATACATTAAATACAAATTCAATTTGGTACACTCTTTTTATTAAGTATGAAACAACAGACTCTGAATGAAATGGTATTCCCTTAACACAACCTGAAGTTAAAAAATGGCACACATAAGGAAAATTAAAGTGTGGATTTATCAAAATAGAACCTGAAAAGTTAATCTTAGTTCATCAATAACTACAATACCTGTATACTCTGGATTACAAATGCATTTATGGTGTTCAACATCACAGTAACCATTGTCACGACACTTATATGGACATATGGGAACATCACAAGCTTCACCTTTCCACTGAGCCCAGCAAGTACACACACCATCTACACATATTCCTCGGCCAGAGCAATTTTTTGGACAGCTATTAATGCTAAATACAAAAAAGTAATATGTTTCAATTAACTGAATGCATTATTATGGAGAACAAGCATTAGAAAATGTACCCAAAACACAATATGCAGTGTGTTTTACTTTACCCACAAATGTATCAAATTTCTTATCAATAAATAACTTCCATTTCAATCAATTATATACAAAATCACTTGAGTTTTAAAATTATAGCCTCTGATGGACCTTGTTTATCATCAAGTAACAATTCAACGCAAAATACATTTTATTCAAGAGGCTGAAAGAAATATACTGTCATGCAAATAATTAAAAAAATTACTGACACAACAAAGGAACTATTCTAGGTGAATGGAAATGAAACAATAACATTCATCTACATTGATTAATGGCACCTTGATTCAAATCACTAGGTACATATGCACCATGTATGCAAAGTTTTATATAAAAATTTTAAATTATCTACAGTAATCTAATAATAATAAAAGCGAAAGTGAATGTGTGTGCCTTTTGGAGCTTTATAGGACAGACCACTGGACACAGTGCAACAAAATTTGGCAGATAAACTTTAGAAGATGAAAATATGCACGTGGAGCGATTTTTTCAAAATTTTAATTAGATATTTACTTATATAGAAAGAAAGATAAATTTTGGCATTTTTCGGCCATAATTTTGGAAAACTTCAGCACACAAATGTTTTTTAAAATCATCTTAAAATGACAAAAATTATTCTGCAAATATATCAATTTAATCGGCATGCAATATTTAATTTTAAGGCTTTAAAAAAATTGAATTTTCCTATAATACTTTTACTTATAATGAAATTCCACTCAATTCAACTGTTTCATCAAATCTTTTAATCACCCCTTTTCCCTAGTTACAATATGATTGTTATATACAGTTATAACTATATACAGAACACCACCCTGTGCCTTGTAGCCGAATTTAACTATATACAAGGTGTCCACTCTAAATATGGCCCAGTAGCTAATTTCTAAACCATTAGAGAAAGGTATAAGCTTCCCATTGGTAAAATACTTTAAATGATGTAAAGAACTATATTTTATGCTTTTCAAGTACATAAGTGTACTGCTAAAAAAATTACAAAATCAAAATTTTTATACAGCCTCCTAATCTTATTAGTCATATTTAGTAAAATATTCTTGACACACTAACATCATAAACAAAGTTTCATTCTTCAGCAACTAAAATTGACCGAGTTATGAAGCTTTGAATATCTCCAATGTAAATGTATTAGACCATTTCAATGGCTGCCTTGAGGAAGATCTTCCAATCAAACTGCAGCACATGCTCGATGCGGTCACTGATTGGTTTAAAATTATGAAATTTAAATCTCTATAACTCGGTCTATTTTGGCCACAAAAAAGTGGAACTTTGTTTAAAATGTTACTGTGCAAGAATATTTTACTAAATCGTCACTTAACAAGCAACATCACATATCTCAATTTTTTTGAAATTTCAAAGAGGAAGACTCAACTGAATTTTGAACCACCAATAACAAATATTTCTGAACTTTTTAATATCTGATATGAACATGAGACCATGTGTTCCAACCAGATGTGAAAATTTTTTTTAGAAATGTTCGCTATTGGTGGTGAAACATTCAGTTGAATCTTCCTCTTTGAAATTTTAAAAAATTGAGATAGGTGGTGTTGCTTGTTAAGCAACAAATTATGACTAACAGGACCACGGGACTTTGTAATTTTTTCAGCAGAATATTCATTAATTCAAACAACATAACAAAAGAAGTCTTTACTTCATTTAAAGCATATTTCCAACTGGAAGTATTTGCCTATCTAATGGTTTAGACATTACTTATTAGGCCAGGATTAGAGAGGACACCCTATATATAAAACAACAAAAAATGCCTTCTTTGGAAATTACTTCAAAACTGAATTTTCACTTTTACTTTAATATTGTAGTATAGACATGCAGTAATAGATTTTTTAATACATACACAAAATAATGTAACTTTTAAGCATGGTTTTTTTAAAGAACTTGTTTGTTAAAGTTGGTGGACTTAAATGGTTAGATATTTTAAATTTTTGAATGCATCCAGAGGAAGGGGTGGGAGGCATTTCACAGTTTATGAAAAGTAAAATTAATATATGTAAGTATATGACAGTTACTTTAACAGGGTTTTTATATTTTTTGACATTTATTAAGTGATTGGAATTATTCTCAGTTGCAAATAAATCCTTTTTCATTACTTTAATTATTAATCCGCATTAATTTCAACTTATATTTCATTAGTGAAAATTTTAGCAATCATCAAAATGAAATGCAACACAAACTGCAAACCTTCATGAACTGAATACAAGCTCATTAATGTTTAAGATCTTTCAACCTGGATCAGTTCAACATGGAAGATAGAAAATTTATAGCAGTCACAAATTAATTTACTATATAACAAAAACAACAGAACATAGCAATTTTCAAATACCAATCCAAGATTATAAAGTCCTTATTTTATTTCTCTCATTTTAACACCTTCGTAAAGCATAATAATTGAAAATGAAAGAAATCCAATTCAATTTGACATAATAACTTTGAGAAAAATTCAATTTCAGACCAAGCTTAAAAAATTAGGCAGGTACAGGACAAGGATCGTACTTTTAAACACAACCAATTAAGACTTAGTTGACTAAATTGTTACATATAATTTTAGAGCTAGGCACCCATTTTTAAAGTGAAATGAGGAAAAACTAGCAAACAAGTATGATGAAGGTACAGTAAAAGCTTAACTAACCGGCATGCTCGGGAAACGCCGATTTCCGGACACCCTGAAAAGTCGGATAATGAGTGTGTGGGAAAAAAAAAGGGGTAGCTAGCTTCTTTTTTAAAAGATTTTGTCGGCCAAATAATTGATTTACTTCATTTTGAAATGTGCATTAAATATAATTTTCAAGAATACTTTTGTATATTCCATAACGTATTTACAAAACATATTATGAAGATTTTAATTTAACATTGATGAAAAAAAAAAGTATGATCTGTAGCCGAATTTATACTGCAAATATATAGATTGTAAAATATAAGCATATAAAAATAGCGATGAAACTGAAAAATATTCTACTCAGCAAGAATAATAAAACTCTTTAGTAATCATAAAAAATCCAGATTGAATATCAAAACTAATTATCTTTAAAAATTGAAAAGGGTTATTGCCTAACTAAGCTCCTGCAAGTGATGATTATGTGATGGGATTGACATCTGCCGTTATTTGAGATTAAATAAATAAAGGAAAAGAAAAGAACACCAATCTGGAGCAACTCCCATGAGCTTTTTTTCCCCACCGATTCTATCCCTTTACCTTTTTTTAGCGTTCGTTTTTTAGGTCGTTTTTATGTGAGGACGAACCTTTATTTATTTTTTTTTTGGTGCTCACTTTTGCTTTTGAACACCCCAAGAAGTCTGTATATTGCTTTATTGTTTTTGTTTTTTGTCCTTCTACGCCCCTCCGTGCAGAGCAGATGTTGCATTCCAGAAATAAATTATCCGCGTGAATGGAACGGCGCATGCTAAATTTTGGCGCGCAGATGTAAAATTTTTAGAAAAACTCATTTTCTAATTTTTCCGGTTAGTTGAGCTTTCCGGATACTTGAATGCCGGATAATCGAGAGTTTACTGTATATATAACATAACACAGTGCTACCAAACCCAATTATAATAACAATAAGATTAGATACTCTAAAAAAACTTTAAAATATGTCTAAATTTTCCAAAACAGGGTGAATGATTATATCACCTCTCTTTTATTAGCTGGTCACTAGAGGCACCTAACAACATTATAACAAAAACCCTGTGCAATGCAGGAAGGATTATGTACACTTATTGAATAAGAAACAAATAATGCAAAGAAGAGGCTTTTCAAACAACACTTTCTCCTCCACTTCCGACCTTATGTGACTTACGACTACAAAAAATAAATTCCAAACTTCTAAATTAAATGCAATTTCATGCTGCATTTTTATTTATAGTGCATATTATGTATTTTTCACATTACACTGTACAATAAATATAAGCATAAAGACTGAATTCTTGTGTTTTATACACAATTTTAATAACCTGTATGAATGAAAATAGTGCTGAAAAATATAAATCTGACTTGCGACCAGTTCGATTTACAATCATCAGTTGGAATGGAACTCAACTATATTTCAAAGAGAACCTGTTCTTACAAGACTGCTTATAGCATGCTTTTTTGTAATTCACATATATTTTTTTTATGAAAAAATTCTCAAACTGTATACTAACTGGAAAATTCTTGAAGTATGCAACTCAATTTATGTTTTTACACTTGATTTCAATATATGCATAGATGAAAATAAACATAGAAAGAAGTGCTCCTACATTCTTTACGAATATTTTTTTTAAAATATTTTTAATTTTTCAATTATTTTTAAATCTAGAATCCCCTCCCTCACTAACATTCAAATATAAATAAAAAACATTTATCTTCAGATATCTATTCTTTTTACCAGACACAACATCATTACCAAATGACAGTTTTCAAGTTACCCATAAATAAAATACATTTTTTTAAGTTAAATTAATATGAAATCAATAAAGGGATGGCCATCATTTTTGCTGTTTGAATTTCCCTAACATTTCCAGGTTTTATAAAAATTCTCCCTGACTTGTTTTCAGAGGTATCTAAAATCTTCAGAATGATCTCACTTCATTTTCTTCCCCTTATTTAATTCAGAATACGCTCCTAATAGTATGCGAGTTCTATTCTTTCCAACTAAATTCAATGTAGAATAAACAAAATTTAATGCTCAGAAAACAAAACAAACAAGGCCTGATTATTTTGAGAAAATAAATTATTAATGGTGATTTACAATGAATTATATCAAATTCACGAATTCCCAAAAACTTAATATTTTACAAAAAAAAAATTGCGTATGTTCTCAATTTTTATGCGCGCTGAGGTACCACAACTTCATTTAACGTTTTTGAGTAAGAAATCTCACTAAAGATATCACGCAAGATTTCACCATACCTTCCATCTGGAGAATGTCAGAACCAAGTTTCGATTCAGGAGGCTGCCATAATTTCTGAAGCGGTTTCCGGATCGCTACAATTTCCTTCATATACCGCCAAGGTCAAGCGCCAACCATACTAACTTGAGTAAAATAAGTGAAACACTCGTCAACACACAGTCGCAATGTGCATTTTGAACTAAATATGCAATTTGAACACCTGTTTTTCAACCGACTGAGATTAAAATTGGGCACAGATATTTAATTAATGTTAGCATCCATGATACCAAGTTTTATTTATCTAAGCCAAAGGGCTTATGAGATACAATTTTTACAAGTATGCAAATATAAAGACTCACAGACAGTCAACCCTTTGACGGATTTGACCCAAACTTTTATACGGACCTACATTTATGACGATAAAACTGTGTACTAAATTTTATCCATCTAGCTATTCAAGTTTTTGAGTTATAGTGTTCGCATGACCGCGGACATACAGATAGACAGACTTCTCGTTGACGGATTTTGTCCAAAATTTGATAGAAACCTACAAATTATGTATAAAGATCACATACCAAATTTCTGTAGCTCTAATAGTTTTTTTGGAATTATGCTTGTCTGTTCACAGACAGACATAATTCCAAAATTGTGTTTTTCGGACTCGGGGAGGTCTAAAACGTTGAGATTCATCAAAATCTCAGGTTCAAATTTTTTGACGATTACAATACTTTCTCTTTGTATACTTCGTATACAAGAAAGTAAAAAAAGGAAAAGGCATTTTCACTTACTAGGTTTCAGAAAAGCTTCAATTTTAGAAACTTTCCCACAATTTTTGAAAGTATATTAATCAATATACAGAACACTAGAAGATTTGTGCCCATTTAGACAGGCACTTAGCTCACCAACCATTTATTAGAACTTATTTCCCAGATTTAATAACGAAAGATGCAGTATGAAATCACATGCACATTGGCAGAGTGCCTAAGAATGAAATAATTCATTTCTTTCTAGTTGGATCTTCCCTATTCATATTGTTTACCAACACCCCAATCAAAATTGAACACTGATTCTATTAACAGAAAAAAAAATTTATTTACTAACACAAAATGAAAAACGGCCAAATGAAAATACAGTCCGACATTGAAAATCCAGAAATCTCTGACAACCGGACGATTTTTTTCAACTTGTGACAAGAAAAAAATTAGCTAAATAAATTTTAAACCAGAACGCTTGAAGCAAGATGCGGAAATTCCAGTTATTCTATTCATAATAAAATACTATTTTTTTTGTCTTTGTATCATTTTTTAATGCCTCTTTATGTTTTTATTGCTTAAAACATGTTTTTATATGGATTTGTTTGAATCAGGGTTGTCGATTTTCTTCAAAAAAATCGATTTATTTGATTTAAATCGGATTTTTTTTATTTAAATCAAGATATTTTATATTATAATGATTTTTTTAAAACTACATATATATATATTTAACATTTGTATATTAGACAATGAGCCCTACAGTCATAGAATTATATATATATATAACAACATACCAGTCATTAAGCTGTATTTTCTTTAAATAAACAAATTTAAAAAATTTAATTAAAAAATGGAACAACTATTTAAAAAATATTTATGAACTAAAATATAAAAATAATATACTTTTGAAATATAAGACAATTTTATTAAGGAAAAATATAATAAAAATTGTCATTTCTTGACTACAGATATATTATTGTATGTTAGAATATTGGAGAATTTTACACTCAGCTGTTCATTTGTTTCATTACAAACACAAGTTTTGAAGCTTTCTCTAATCCTAATTTGTTTCACCCAAAACATTAAATAAAAAAATTTTTAGATAAAATTTTTAAATTCAGGCTTCGAGGTGCATTGAGTCACCATCAGGACTACCTGTGTGCCAAATTTCATGACTGTAAGTGTGATAGATTCGTCTGGACATTGCGCACATGCTCACAAACATTGCCTTTTATAAGTATAGATCATAGTTTAAATTGCACTATGTAGATGTTTGTATTTCTTTTGGAACATTTATATGCATTACTTAATTATCTTACATTTGAACATTATTGCAATATAAAAACTTTGTTGTCCCCAACACTATTTAGTTTTCTCCAGCATTAAAATGAAACTCACTGCATTTTACTATGTTCTTTCTTTGTGAAGATGATCCTTTCACAATATTTATTTTATTTTATAAAAAAAATGAGCATCTCAAACTTTGCATTTAATTGTGTTGCTCATTAGAGATTTTTTTTAACCCTTTGCAGCGAAGTGTGCCAGTTAATGGCACACCTAATTTCACTCGCCTCTCAACTGTTAAATTCAACTATAAATGGAAAATAATAGGTTTAGGATAGGGCTAATAGTACTCCTTTTAGAATGTATATAGCAGTCTTATGAAATTTTGTTTTGGAATAGGAATTATTAGACAAAGTTTGGGAAAATTCCTCGACTCGGAGATAAGAAATTTTTCAGTTCTGGACGTTTAACAATTTTAGCAAAGTAACTCAAAAATTTTGCTCCAATATTCTTGAAGTTTTCATTTATAATTTTCTGTAAGATTCAACAATTTTTGAGTGTATCAAGGTGGCTGTATCTAAGGGGGTTCTCATGAGGGGGTGACCCGAAAGGGGGACAACCCTCCCTCAGAATGAAGTAAGTTTTTTAAAAAACTTTTTTTGTAGATTCTATGTCTAGACAATAAAATAAACCCATTAATGATGTTTTCTCATCATATTTTCAAAAAATTATTGCCTTGCGCCGCAAAGGGTTAAAATCTAATTTGCTTGTGTTCTCAATAAAGACATGGAAAGTACTCTAGTTACATCAATTCAATAAAATATTTTTTTATGTTCTATATATTCTTTCTTTAAATATGCATTTAAAAATACTTTAAAATCACTATTTAATGATACATGAACATTTTATTTCATTAAAGCAGTTTAACTTGATATTTAAAATCAAGTGATTTAAATCAGTGATTTTTTTAAAAAATCAGTTGATTTAAATCGCGATTTAATCAGGGATTTTAATCAACTGATTTAAATCACCGCAACCCTGGTTGGAATTGACGTCAACGTGTAGATCAACATACACTATATGCCCAAAAGTATCCGGACACTTAACAGATTTTCACATTTTATAGAATTTCTCCAGAATGGTGTAACTGACTGTCTTTAAACTTCAGACATGTAAAGAATAGACGATAGCTCACATTTTACTTGAAGATTCGGTCCTGAGGGCAATTAAGGGACCGTCTACAAACTGATGAAGACAAAACAGTTTTGGTCCCATCCCGCTTCACAGAATACTGATAACAAGATGAAACTTTCAGAAATGATAATATTTAATATGCATAGTATTTACAGGAATTTTCGTAAACTCAGCACAAATATTTGGGAATATATAAAGGTTTTCTTAAAAAATCTCAAATTGTCCCACCTGTTTTTTCTTATAAAATGCAGAGTTTTCTGTCATATTATACGAAACTAACAGAAAAGATGACAATATGTCAGAAAAGAATTATGTAAAAATATGGTAAAGAATATTTGAATATTACAAAAATTATGAGCATTGTTGGTAAATAATGTTTCACTGCGCATGCGCGAAACATAGTGTAATTTTTCTTTCACAACTTTAAGGCCAGATATATAGGACAACTTACATAAAACAATTCAGTTCAATATCATTAGTATTCCAAAAGATATCGGCATTACAACGAGCAGAATCTTAGCTCCTGTCGAAGAGAAGCAAAAAGATGAGGGGTTGTACACAAATTGATATTTTTTAAACCTATATCTTTGAATAGTTATATTGAATTATATACTGGTTAGAAATTTGCAAAATACCGATGAATACTTGTAATATTTATAACGAATAAAAAATATATATATTTGTAGAATTATTAAAATATTTTGAGAAAAGAAATTAATTAGATAAAAAAATCGTTTGGCCGTAAAAGAAATATATTTAAAAATATCGTTTGGCCGTAAAATTGTAACAATATGTAACTTGTTAATAGTCATGCAAATAATATAATTAAAGTAATAAATTTTTTGTTATTTATAGTGCCTAATTAGCTGGAATTTAAGTTATGCACGTAATTGATAAGTGTTCATGGGTATTCAGCAAATTCTAACCAGTATACAATTCAATATAACTAGTCAAAGATACAAGTTTAAAAAATATCAATTTGTGTACAACCCCTCATCTTTTAGCTTCCCTTCGATAGGAGCTAAAATTCTGCTCGTTGTAATGCCGATATCTTTCTCAAAATACTAATTATATTGAACTGAATTTTTTATAAAAGTTGGCTTATATATCTGGCTTTAAATTTGTCAAAGAAAAATTACGCCATGTTTCGCGCATGCGCAGTAAAACATTATTTACTAAAAATGCTCATATTTCCTGTAATATTCAAAAAAATATTTTCTACATTTTTACAAAAAGCTTTTCTAATATATTGTCATTTTTTTTGTAAGTTTTGTATAATATAACAAGAAACTCTGCATGTTATAAGCAAAACACAGGCGTGAAAATTTGGGATTTTTTTAAGACAACCTTTATATCTTCCCAAATATTTGTGCTGAGTTTGCAGTTCCTGTTAATATTATACACGTTAAACATAACCATTTCTGAAAGTTTCATTTTGTTATCAGTATTCTGTGAAGCGAGGTGGGCCAAAAAAGTTTTTGTCTTCATCAGTTTGTAGACGCCTCTTAATTTCCCTCAGGACTGAATCTTCATTGTAAAATGTGAGTTATTGTCTATTATTTACATGTACGAAGTTTAAAGGTAGTCAGTTAAACCTTTCCGGAGAAATTCTAAAAAATGTGAAAATCTGCAAGTGTCCGGATACTTTTGGGCATATAGTGTACGTCTCGATTGGCTCGATTAGAGGCGTTACCAAAGTAACCATTTGCTGTTGTCTTGCGACTCCTGGGTCTGTTCTGAAGATGTCTGCACATGCACGCTTAATTGTGACATAACTTATCTACACAGCGACATCAGAACTTTGACACTTCTATTGGTATAAGTAAGATATCTAAAATTTGGAAATTTTCGAAATCCGGAGCATCCCCCCAGCAGTCCGGATTTTCGAAGTTGTACTGTATTAGCAATAACAGCATACACTTTTAAACTATGAGGAGTATTGTATCAAAATAAATAAAATAAATTTATTCAGTGACAGCAAAACTGAATTAACTTTTAGACTGCCAACCATAGTACAAAATCACCTGCACATTGGCCATACTAAGTATTCATTACTGGTTTGAATGAAAACGCAAGAAGTTTGAAAAAAGGACATTTATTTAAAACCTTTTAAATAATAAATCATAAAATAGCTAATACATCTTTACAATGAACAGTTCTACTGTACAGAATTTTCCCGGTGTTGCTAATTAAAAATATAAACTTTAAAAAATCTTTACAATGAACAAAATGTTAATAAAAATATATGTTGCAAAATAAAACATCAAAAGACAAAAAAAGGAGAGAAATGCATGATGCTGATGTTTATAAATTAAAACAACACAGAAAAATAATATTCAGTCACATGAATCGTTTTCAAAAGAAAAGATAACTTTTTATTCCAACCAACTGAATTTAATACGGCTCAAAAAGAATAACACTGAAAGAGAAATAAAATAAAACATCAAAGACAAAAAAAAGAGAGAGCGAGAGATAAAATGCAGGAACTTATAAATTAAAACAACGAAAGCTGCACTTATATAAATAATAATGGAAAAAATAAAATTCAGGAAAATAGGCAAAAAAACACTAGAGAATTTACCACTTAAAATTAAATAAAAATCCAATTCGAATTTTTCAAACAATTTTACAGCATTAAGTTCCCCTCTTGTGCTAATTGATCACTGTGCCAAATATGATCTCGTAAGTCAAAGGTCTTGGCATGTGTAAAGAAAAAAAAAAAAAAAAACCGAAGATGTATTCATATAATACAAAAAAAAAAATTGCTCTTTTATATAACTATATAACGGCTGTCCGATACTTTAAGATTCCATAATTTGGAAAATTATTCATATTCATAATGTTTCCTAAAAAAGCATACATAAAATAAAACAAAACAAAATGCTGAAAGAAAGTATTAGCACTAACATCCAATACTTCCCAATTCAACAAAAGGATCGAGAAGTGGAAAATAAATTATTTCTGACTCCTATAACTCCTATTTGATATTAAATCATCATAAAAGCAAGCAGTAGTGTGGATGCTAATTTGTAGACAGATAAAGGGAAATTTATGATCTCATAAGCTGTCCGAATCTCTTTGGCACACAGCCAAATTCCCGTTTGTCTTCCATATCCGAGTGTGATTATACTACATATTTCATCTCAAAAAGTGTAATCTAATTTAATTAATAAAAGGAATGTGATCCTGTTCACAGACGAGATTTTCGTCACTCGGAAATTTAAATGTAAACATCTTGCAGCTTGGTGCATGCACAGAAACGCAAATGGCATCGGTTTTTGATTGTCAGCAAATGACCGATTTTCACTGGTTACCAAAGGTGATTCATTCTACTCATGATAAAAGACCAGCAAATTGTCGTGTTCTTAAGAATTAGCAAAATAAAAAATTTCCCAGTTTTAGAATAAATTTCCCCGACTTTTCCCTGATCTCCCGAAATTCCCTGAACATTCCCAGTTGGCTGTCCACCCTGAAAATTATTCAGTCTTTACTTATAGTCCAGGCAACGAAGGAAAAATAGAAAAAAAAATGGTGTAGTTTTGAAATTTGGCACAGTTGTAGGGATTAGTGCCCTAAACAACATACTAAAAGTCCCCGACCGTTGGGGTTACACGGGGGGTGCAGGGGTGCTTTTCCAGTTTTTCTTAAATATCTCGAAAACCATGGGTTCTAGAGAAAAATACTCAATTATGAAAATAAACTGCATTAAATTCTCGACAAAAAAAGTCCTACACCTTTAGTTTAGCATCAATAGTTTAGAAGATATGGGGGAGTTGAAAAAGTGAGTATTTCTGAAATTCCTTATTGTAATGGTAAAATCAATAAAAAATGTCGAAGTAACAACCTTCAGAAGAACCTCAGGCCTATATAATAATTTTATAATGGTAGTATTGTATGTGTAGAGATATTAGTGGTGGTGTGGGGCAAATATATTTGATGAACAGTGTGATCCCTTCTCAATCCGTTCTCCACAAGATCAATTCTAGTTGAGTCAATGAAGGAAAAATAGAAAAATAAATGGTGTGTTTGAATTTGGCACAGTTGTATGGATTAGTGCCCTAAACAACATACTAAAAGTCCTGACCAGGTTATGCAGGAGGTACAGGGGGGTTAAAGGGGGCTTTTTCAGTTTTTCTTAAATATCTCGTTATAAAATTAAAATCTTTGTTATAAAATTAACCACATTAATTTCCTACAAAATAGTCCTTCATTTTTTCTTAGGATGAATGGCTTTAGAATATAGAATGAGAATTACAATAAGTGGTGAAAAGCTACTTTATTTTTAAGAAAGAAAGTTTTATTTCAAATTGGTAGCATCTATTATAACATTATATCTATATAACATAATATTACATATATATATATAATGTACCTACATAAAATATGCATAAACACCTTTTGACACTTGTTCGTAATTAAATTTCATTCGATACTTCTACTTTCAATCAGTTCAACTCCCTCTTCTTCTAGAGGTGCTACAATTAGTACAGATCCATGGCAGGTGCCACAAACAAGAGACTACGCCAGCTTCCCGCATCCACATCTTCCACCACACCCAGTTGTAAAGCAACAAAATATGGAGTTAAGAATTGTGTCAAGAGCTACTGGATCATTTGGCTTTCACGGGAATAAGGATCCGAGGCTCCTCGGGCCCAACCCCACTGGTCAGGAGGTAACTATTAAGTCACTGCTTGTAACTCGTAAGTACACTCAAAGCAGTGCTGCTCCTTTGGTTGGAGGAAGTGAAGAGAGATTAGATTTTACCTGGATCGATGATTCAGAAATGCTGCATATATGGTTACAGTAAACTCCTCGATATCCGACATTCAAGTATCAGAAACCTCAACTAACAGGAAAATTAGAAATGAGTTTTTCTAAAAGTTTTACATCTGACAGCCAAGATTTAGCGCTGCCTCGCCTCCACGCAGACAACTTATTTCGAGATGCAACGTTAACTCGCTACGGAGGGCAGAAGGAAAAAAAGCAATATACACAGACTGCTTATGGGGGCAAAAGCAAAAGTGAGAATAAAAAAATAAAGGTCCTCCTTTAGCGAAAAACAAGACCTAAAAATGAAATCGACAACCAAAAAAAAAGGTAAAGGGACAGAATCGTAGGAAAAGCTCATGGGGGGGGGGTACTACAGATTATTAAGTCTCTTTCTTTTCCTTTATTTATTTACCCTCCAAATATCGGCAAATGTTGATTTCGATTACGTAATAGCACATGCAGGAGAATTGGATGCGTGCGTATTGCGCAATAACCCTTGCGATCTTCTAAAAGATAATTAGTTTTGATATTCAATCTTGGGATTTGTTTATGATCACTTAAAAGAGTTTTATTATGCTTTCTAAGTAGAATATTTTTCAGTTTCGTCGGCTATTTTTTAAGTTTATATTTTTACAATCTATATATTTACGATAAAAATTCGGCTACAGATCATATTTTTTTTTAAATCATCAATGTTAAACTAAAATCTTCATAATATATTTTGTAAATACAATGTTACGGAAGATACAGAAGTATTCTTAAAAACTATATTTAATGCACATTAAAAAATGATAAAAAAACAAATTATTTGGTAAAATCATAAAAAAAAGTCTACAATCTACACCTCCATTTTTCCTGTCACACTCAACTATCCAGACTTTTCAGGTATCCGGAAATCGGAGCTTTCCGAGCATGCCGGTTAGTTGAACTTTTACTGTATTTAAATTATGTTCATTAGTAGGGGCTTTGTATATGGCGAGGAACATCTTTTCACCATGTTCTACTAAAACTGTTATTCCAGTATTCGCCCAGAGTTATATTTTCTAGTAAAATCTGGAATTCCCCCACACATTTTTACAGTGAGTCCTCTCAACCACATCCGGTCAGATCACTACCAGTGTCCATCTTCAAATGGCCACCGATGTCTGGGAACGAAATTAAAATACTATTCCCACCCTCGAATTACATTGATACCTAGTGGTAGGGCACAAAATACCTCCCAAAGAGCAAGAGTGTTGCTAACGACTTAAACCGAAACATTTATTACTTTTGCTGTGATCAGCAAATGTCTCAGTAATGACTGCCCCCGCATCGCAGCTCGATGAGGGGTGCATGTGTACTACCCATCTCGTATCAATGCACTTCAATTCATTAATCGATTCTCCGGCATTTTAATGACTTTTCCAACAGAAATAGCATGTGTGTACCAGGCCTTAGTGTTCGTGTTTATATGTTGACTAGGTGTTGAAAAACAGATGTTGTGAATGTGGAATGTTGCAAGCTTTTATGTTAAACTCATCATATTTATGTATATTTAGATTATACTGTCTTAATATACTCATTTAGAGCGTTTACAGAACCAAAAGACTGAGTAGAAATGATCTAGTGGAGGGGAACTGATGTGAGGGGAGGAAGTGATAACGACTGTTTATCAAATATATTTGTCTCCTCCCCCCCGCACCGACACCATCACTACTCTCAACACACACAATACTACCTTCGTAAAATTATTATATAGGCATGAGGTTCTTCTGAAGGTTGTTACTTCAGCATTTTTTATTGATTTTACCATTACTATAAGGAATTTCAGAAATACTCACTTTTTCAACTCCCCATATCTTCTAAACTATTGATGCTAAACTAAAGATGTAGGATCTTTTTTTGTCGAGAATTTAATGCAGTTTATTTTTGTAATTGAGT
>BGPR01027798.1:0-20457 GCA_013235015.1 Araneus ventricosus
TTTTGTGTGTGTGTGGCTAATATGATACTTTAGAAAATATGAGAGGAATTGCTGGAGAATGTTCTGTATTGTAATAAAGTGTTATTGCTTGTTATCCATCAAACATTTTGGCTTTTGATGATGGGCATACCTTATAAATCTTTGGAGTTTGATAGTGGATTTGATATTGAACTCTTGAGCAAAATCTTTTATCTCCAACTTTTCATTTTTCTCTCAGAAAAAGGAACCTAATTAATGAACAGTTGAAATGACAGTCCAAACCGAGGGATTTAATGTGAACAAATGAATTTGTTTTGAAAATAATTCAAACTTTCAATAGAAACAGTAAGTAAAAATAATCTGTCACTATTGTATGATTGTTTCTTTTTAGTTTATGAAAATTATAAATAAAGTTTTATATACTTTATAGATAAACTATGAAGCACTTTGTCTAAAATAACTCAGTCTCAAACATTTTCTAGCTTATTACAAGTATCTCATTCTTGTTCCATGTTTTTATGGGTAAAGGCAGGGACATTTCAATAGAATAGAGAAAAAAAATTACTTTAAATTTTAAGGGTTTTGAACTAATATAAAGGGATAGGATTTTGAATTTTGTGTGTTATCATTTTTAATTTTCATATTTGGTTCGATGATTCCTTTTGGAACCTCCTGGGAAGGAAAAGCTAATTCCCTCCCCCTCTTAAGAAACTTATGAAGCCAGAGACCAGATCTCCACATTCCAAAATAATTTGGTTAATTATCTTTTGAGCGTTTCATTGGTTCCAAAGAACTTTCATTCAGAAACTTGCCTCGAATTTATAAATTTGTTGAGTGATTTATCTCTTCAAATCAATGTATGATTTATATATAAATGTTGTAAATTAATAATGGTACATTGATTTCTTTTTTCATTAGGTGCCGTGAGAAATAATCTTTTCGGCAGCAACAGAAGTGGAAGTCCAAGAAGTTACTGAAAAAACATAAATAAAAGTGTGAAATGATCTTATGTAAATGTGTAAAATAAAACTAAAGTTTACTTTTTGTTTGCTTTTACTTTACTGAAAATTAACATTTTTTACTAGCAAAAAAGATTTATAAGCAATTGTGTCAACCATAATATTATAGATTATTTACAATTTTTATCGTGAGTTAAAAAAGCTTATCAAATTTTAAAATTTATTCTTCATGGAGCTTTGCAGCTTATAACTGTAACACGTTAAACCAAAAAAAAATATATATATGCCCAATACTCCATCTAAGTGACAGAATATTCGGACAATTTTGATTGAAGAGTCATTAAAAATTGTCTGCATCACAGAAACTTTATTTTAATAATTTTATGAACTATAACAAAAATGTTTTTCTTTCCAAAAATGTAACGAACAATCAACTTTTAATTATATTTTGTGAATCATCAATGGAGAGTTCATATAAATCAGCTGTATAATTTTGGAAAGTTTTGTCACACTAACTTTGAATTTAAAGTAACACAACTTCCCTATTATAATTTGTTAAATAGCTGGAAAAGTGAACTATGCAAAAGCATGATGCATTATTTTTTAAGGAGGGGCCCAAGTTGTTAACACCGCCACTGGTTCTTTGGCATCTTATAAAATATTAATAAGGTAAGTGCTCCAGTAGTGGGTCACTTGAATTTTTAAGTTGTAAAACAAGAAATTCCAACATTGCAATGAAATAAGAGATCTGCCTCTGGTAGGCTGAAACCCTTATCAACTAAATACCAAAGGCACAGCCTTTATTTCCTGTTTAGTTTGGAACTAGAAAGTTTGTTGCTGAGGTTGGGCTCTGAGACAAGCATTTTTAGCTTATTCTTAGTGATTTCCTTAAGAGGTAACTCTTCATTCAACTATTTTTTAGCATACATTCTGTTTGTTTTTAGAATGAATTGTTATTGATATTATTTGATTATATAATGAATGTATTATAAACTATCTTTAAATTAAATAATATTGATAATTTATGGATAGTGAAGGGTGGCCTACTTTTGGATCAATGTTTTACTAAATGCTCCAGTAGTGGGCCTGGGGGGGCCAGTACTGGAGCACATGCTTTCTCTCGAATAGACTGTTTTCTGATGTTTAATAAGAAGGTTATATCTTGTAAAGTCTTTTTATTTAATTAGATTTGCTTTATTTTTATCAGAACCAGTACTGGGCCCACTTTTGGAACACTAATGGCCCACTACTGGTACACTAATGGAACATTCTAACCAATTACTTAAATAATAAATATTTTATAGTACTGTTGAGGAAAAGACTGATATTCAAGAATTAGTTGGGCGCTGTAACGAGGCAGACAATAATAACTCTCGTATTGCTTGACCATCGAAAAATATTCCATCACCATTTAAAAGGACTCTTTTCTGGCCGCAGAGGCAAGATAATAAAAGAAAAAAAAGATTTATTCAACATAAAATATCACGATTTAATATCCATAATGCCCCAAACAGAACTTAAAATGAAAGATCGATAATTAGAATAAACTTTTAATAAAAAATTGGCTGTTAGAGAAAAAATGTAAATCTCATGTGACTAGAATCTATAAATAAAAGGTTTCACCTATATCAAGCCATTTTTATAGTGTATAATGTTAATGTTTTGTTATTATTACTAGTTATAATAATTTTATTCTTTTTTTATTTGGCATAATTGACAAATATGGGTGGCCCACTTTTGGTGTGCCCACTACTGGTACATCAAAAGTTTGCTATGCCCACTTCTGGTACATAGGAGTGATCTAAGTTTTTAATTTTTAAAAAATATTACAATTATTTTGATATTTCAGGTGATTATTATTTTAGATAAAAGTTTGAACAACCATAAAAAAATATAGATTAGCGAAACTTCTCAAAAGTTTAGATAATAATTGAGGAAATACCCTTAAGTGGCCCACTACTGGAGCATTTACCTTAATTGGGTATTTTTTGATATCCATGTGCTTATTGCCGAAATTTTTGCAACCTAAAATCTATTGGCCATCTTTTTAATTAAAAAAAACATCCAACCATTTATTTGAATAACCAATTTTTCATCGTAAACACATCCAAATCTGTTTGGATATTCATCTGAAAGTTATAGGAAATTCATCGCCATGAAACCGCACTGCTCGGTTTTCTATCGTATCGGCTAGCAAAACTCATCCGATATCGATGATCGGCTGATCTATGGCCGATGAGACATTTCGGAGCAATTCTCGATGAGAATTCATCCCTATCCGATAAGAATCCGTTCATCGGCCGATCAGTGTGTGATCGGGTTTCGATGAAAGGCCTTTCAATGGCCGATGACATTTTGCTACTAGGGATATTACTGTAAAAGTTATGAAATCTAACCTATTATTCAGTTCCCCGGTCCTATCAATCATTTTCGTCAACTATTCTTGACACTCTAACATTTTAAACAGAAAAAAAGTCCCACTCTTCAGCGACTAAACCTGACTGAGTTATGGATATTTGAATATCGCTGACTTAAACCACTTTACAACATTTTAATAGCCGTCTTGAAGACGATCCACCTATCCATGCACAGCACTTGCTCGACGAGGCCGCTGGTTGGTTAAAAATCATGAAATTCAAAGCTCCATAACTCGCTCAGTTTTTGTCGCAAAAGAGGGGGACTTTTTTTATTTACAATATTTGAGTGTCAAAAATATTTTATTAAATATGACTGATAGGAGTAGAGGACCGCATAAAAAGGTATAATTCTTAACTTATTTAGAAATATATTTAGTGACTCAAAAAAAAACATAAAAAGTTATTTTTCTCTTCATTTAAAGCATTTTTTCATTTTGAACTATATGTCAGTATCTAACGGTTTAGAAATTAGATATTGGATAAAGATAAGTGTGGACATCCAGTATATAAAAGGCAAATACCATGACTCACTCACTCACTCATCACGAAGTCTCCCAAACCATGAGGCCTAGAAACTTGAAATTTGGCAGGTGGTTGCATTTTGGGTAGTAGGTTCTCACTACGAAAGGATTTTTTGAAATTTTAATTGGAAAGTTTATTAATTACAAATTACGCTAAATTATAACTTTTTTCGCATTAACTTCGGAGCAAATTACCGCGAATAAATCATTTAACTTAATCTTAAAGTTAAAAAAACCGTTTTCAATTCGAAGAATTTTGTTTCCATACGACATTAATTTTAATTTTAATTTATTTTTGAAAATGTTTTCAAACACAATTTCCATCGACAAAACAGGGTGGAACAACGGCGTTTCTCACGGTTCCTCAAGGTCACGGTTATATTTTAGCACTGGAGGAGGAAGGTTGAAGAAAGGTTACGATCAAGTGAGAAATGCTGCTCTGTGACAGTTCAGACTATTAGCGGTGAGTCGGGGAGGGGCGATGAGGGTCAGTCGTCCCCTACTTATTTAGTTCAAGATTAAATTTTTATTTCATTTTTGATGCCTGAAACTAGGAATTACAAAAAAGCAATAGTGTTCGGGAAAACTAACTAATTTTGTAATTAATTTTTTAAATTTTATTTTCTGACAGCCGGGGTCTTTTAGATGCCTATAAATGTTTTGCCGTATCACTTTTTCCACCAAATCTGGCCCCCAATGGTTCACACGTAGCGTTCAGCATGTTCGGCTTTCGGGATCATATTCAGCGTTAATCATTCTTCCGATGAGCGATGGATGAATTGAATGAGAGTTATTTGAAACGCAGTTTTTAAGTTTCGTTAACTGTTATACATCATACAGAATTGTATCGCGTGCATTTTAAAATTTCCGTTTTTATATATTTTACTATCTGCCAAATACAATAAAATATTCACCTTTTTGTTCATCTTCCTTTAGTTTCACGGCTGAAATCGGGACGGGAATGCTGTAATTAATATAAAATACAAAAAATAAAAACAATTTAAGTGAGCGAACGAGTTGGTCGCCGAAGGCGGCTAGTAGTGCTATTTTATGATTTACATGAGGTTCAACGCTCTCCATCCAAAAGTACCAACTTAGTAGTGATCGAATGCCTCATTTTTGAGAGAAGTCAAGGATTCCTATAAGAGGGATACATCTTAGTTTTTTAAAAATCATGAAGATGCACTTTTATTGGGGCAATCTTCAAAAAAGTGCCTGTCATAGATCAGACACGCAGAAAGAACATGAATATAATCACATATCAGAATTGCATAATTTATTTTACATTGCTCACGCTAATGCTTTGGAAATTATAAAAATTGAAGAAGACAGAAAATTTTAGTGAGTTTTAAGAGAGTCAAGCCGGAGGGGATGACTTATGGGAATCGATATGAAGAAAACAAAGCCTGAAGAAAAGACATTATGGATAGTCAGGAACATGAAAACAAATGGTCTAAGGCTCATTTTAGTTCAAAGTGCGCTGAGAATTGCATGGATTCATCAGAAGAATCGCCAGATGTCAAGGATGTTTCTGATCAACTTCATCAAACATTACCCAGACGTCTCCTGAGAAAACAAGGATGCGCAGATATCATTGAAAATCAAAAAGGTTCATGAGATAAAATGTTTTGTAGCTCCGAAATCGATGGCGGTACTCTATTAGATACCACATTATTAAGAGAAATACCGTTTTCATCCTCAAAGTCGTAGCTCAGTGTTTAGAGCACAACATAGATGAAGAAGCAATAAATCGACAGACAATCTAAAGATATCGAAGAAAAGATTTTTGTGAGAAAAAATCCAATAAGATAATAGCTTTAAATTTAATAGATTTTAGTAGTGAAAGCCACCTGTCATTGTCTTAATATAAATAAAATTGTGGGTATGTGGGTATGTATGTATGTCGCTATGTTCCACATCTTCTCCTAAACCAATGGACGGTTTTCAACCAAATTTTGTACACTTATTATTTAAGACAAGGGGAAGACACTTATGAACTCTTCTAAGCCTAAAAGTTAATTAAACAGGCAGTTAATTAGAAATTAACCGAAACCGTTTTTCCGCCGTAACTTCGGAGCAAATTGTCTGATAAAAAATATTTTTATGCCATCTTAAATTTCACAGTTTTACCTTTTCAATGATACCAATGTTATTTCTGTGACATTTTTCGGTCGATTGTTATTAATTTTTAAACGTTCCATAATTTTTAAACACGTGCAGACGATTTTGAAATAACGAAGATTTATAGCTACTCCGTTGATAGGCAACGGTTAGACTTTGAACTAATTCACCTTTATTTTTGAAATTTTTGCTTATTTTTATTAACATCCATATAATATAATAAATGCTAAAGTCTGTCTCTCTGTTTGTTACGCATTTACGGCAAAACTACCAAACCGATTTAGATTAAAATTGGCAGAGCTGTAGCTTGAAACCCAGGAACGGACATAGGGTAAGTGACATTATGTTAAATTCATTATTTTTGATTACAGATAACAATTAAATCATTAACAAGCGATTTGCGATGAAGACTATTACTTTATTTTTCAATCAACTGTCACGTGATCCTTAAGGAATGCGTAAACAAAATGAAATTTCACGTGGTCCTTCAGAAAAGTGCAAGCATTTGAAATAACTTATTTTTGAAGTCAAGCATCACGTGACCTTGCTGAGAAAAGAAATAAATAATTAGTTTGTGGAATAATAACTGAAAAATATACGCCTGGACAGAAAACCAATGATAGATATGATATAGTGTCAAGAGTTTTTGGATTAAAATTTAAAAACTAAAGTTAATTATAACTAAAGGAAAATATCGTTCAATGTTTACTTAAAATAAGAGCCTAATTTAGTGGAAAGCTCGCCAAAATAATTCTTTATCTCTCTTTTTATCGACATCCAAGATTTGTTTGGCTGTTAAATTTGTAGCCGAACGATGTGGATAATCACTGTCGGTTAAATTCTAAACCAAACGATTTAGCTAATTACAATAGTTCCATTTCGAATTTTAATGCTTTAAGAGCTTTTTTCAACCGATTTAAAAAGAAAGGATTGCATAAACCCAGTGAACACGGAATTCAACGTTTTGTTTACTAAAGAAAGAACTGATTCGAACTTGGCGCTTGATACAGTTGCCAAATAAATTTCGCGATTGCAAGAGATTCAAACAGTGTATTAAATTGGGACTTCTTTAAAAGTGTTCACAATACAGGGGAACTGATAAGCAAGTTTTATCCTTCCCTACAATTTAATAAGAGGAATAGAGATTGTTTGTTGATTGGGTAATTTTGGTACTGACTAATGAAAGTTTAGGTCAGATAAATAAAAAAAAATGCTTCACAAATGGAGTGATGTATTACAGAATATGTATTTGTAAATACAGTAATGGGCAAAAACAAGTAAAATTATATCCTGTAGCTTTCTTCAACCACATACAATTGTCAGGGATACCTTCCGAGAAGCTGAGATTAAAATTCGGTGTGCCAGAATAATTCATACGTAGCCTCGATGAACCGAGACTGCGCAATGGCACACGGTTTCAAATTACAAACTTGGGTCCAAAAGTCGTGCTAGCTACTGATATGACTAGCATACCGAGAGGTGAGAGTGCTAAATTCTACGCATTTCGATAATACCGAAGGATTTACCGTCCCAGTTCAAAAGGTAACATTTTCCTTTAAAATTAGCATTTGCCAGGCTCAGGGTCAGACACTCAAAGGGGCAGGCGTACATTTGGAAAAATCATATTTTTTCCCGTGTGTCCAGCCCACTAAACCTCTACATCGGTGCAAGAAACGTGAAACAAACCGTCGTATACAAAAGTGTGTTGTCATATATAAACAATTTAACTAACTGTAACAGCAGACACATGTACAGTACACTCCTGTTACTCGTCCAATTATGTATTATCAACCACATCAGAACTTTTAAGTTCCTCTTTCTACATATAACGAAACATTTACATTTGTGAATTTTGAAAAAGTAACAATTCAAATTCTTCGCGTACGAAGTCGCGGATAACGGCCAGTTACTTATAGGGATTAAGAAAAATTACTCGGGGAAAGAGGGGGAAATAAGAAAATTCCCCAGTGAAGGAATAAGCTTAGGCTGTCCATAATGTTGTTAAAGATCGCAGATTGGAAGCTAAGGCTCAAATTCTCTGCTCTGACACAACTCCTTCCAACACTGGTCGTATCAACGGTGCGATGACATTTCTATAGCAGTATGGAGATCGAGAGGTGACCTACTTTTCATTTCGGCATGACATGTACGAATTGGTGCTGCGAAGTGTTTTCGAACATGAGTTACCTCAAGTGCCTAGTAATAAATCAGAGAAATCTGGATTGATTAGGAAAAATAAAAATAAATGGAAGAGTATAAATGCTTGATTGAAATATGTAGTGAGAGAGAAATACTGAGTTATATCAATTATCTTTATAATTCACAAAAATACAAAAATTGAAACAAGATTATCGGGAGCTCGTTGAATTATGTATAATTTTTTATTGGAAATAACTCAGACTCGACCATAAAAATTAGACCACCATCGGCTTCATATCTTTCTCGTTGGATGCCATTTACTAATCAGAAATATTTTTATTTAGGCAGAAATTTTCTTTAAAAGTGGCTGAAGTAAAAGGTCTGAAGAATATTATTTTTTATGACAGAGTATGTTTATGTAATTATTTTTTATGACAGAGTATGTTTATGTAAGTTTCGATGGATTTATTAACCTCTAGAACTCGGCGCAGATCGAAGGAAAATATATCCCTCGTTCGGCTAATTTTAGAGCAGAGCAGATCATTTCTTTCCCCCACTAGAAAGACCAGTATGACCATTGACACTCCATGCAGTATTGTTAAGGCATTCATTTTACAATGGGGTGAGGGGAAGGGCTGCCGTTTTCTGGTCAATAATGATTCCAGTGTCAGGAAGGTCTCTAGATTTGGCTACATATGTTTCAATAATTTTTTTTCTAAATTCTTCCCTCCCACTTTTATTTGAATGAATTTCTCGCTTTGAAAAACTTATTTTGTTTCTATAATTATTATTCATTTTGTAATATGCAAGATTTCTTTTTAAAGATTAAAATAGATTTTCTACTCGAGTTGAAAGTACAGCATTTCAGGTACTAAGAGAGTAAAATTGATCTAAATGGGATATTTAATAATAATCATATATGAAAAAAGGGCTTATATTTATAATTTTTGTTTCATTCTCAATTTTATTTTCAATTCCACAAATTACTCGATATAACTTCTTCTAAAACAAAGTGGTATGATATCAATTGTTTAAATGTATGAAAAACATTATACAAAGATTAATAATATAGTAGGAAATCGTTTTATTTGTGCGTTAAAATAGTTTTAGAATTTTTTTATGATCAGTTCTTAATCCAGTCAACTTTTTTCAAGTTACTTAAAAACAATATAAATATTTATTCAGTATTAAATATTAAAAAATTTAACATAACTGAAAGTTGTATATTGCGTTAATTAACATTTAAAAGAAATAGACAATAAAACCTTATATATTTTATAAACCATATTTTCAAGGAGTATATATATTAAAAGAGCATTTAATATGTCAAATGTGAACTGAAATGTTATTGTAATCTCAAAACTACATTTCTCTGAGATTGCATTGATTCGATCTTGAACATTTTTTTATAATTTCGGTGCTTACTTAGTGTAGTAATAAATTATATGACCAGTTACAGATCGCTAAGTATGCATACTCTATAAAGTTTGAGATTAAGCTTATATAGTCAAATACCATAATGAATAATATCAACACATATTATCAAAATTATCCGACGAAACATGCAACAGGAGAACAGAATTTGAGGTAAAATATATTAGAAATTTTTTCCTAAATATTGTACTTCCCAAATTGAAGCCTTGTTTAGTGTACAAAGAAATAACTATCCTTAAAGTCTTTTGAGTTCAAATATGAGAAAGTGTGATTGAAAAAAAAATGATGAAACATTTCCAGGAAGGAAATGACAGTTTTTACGGAATACTAAATAAAGCCGAAGTTCAGCAAACAAAGGCAAAACATTCAACTGATTTCTTATATTCCAATGAAAATAATTTTTTACTGGGTTAAATGCATTTCTGAATCTTTAATGTTTAGACAAAAATTATTAATATATATTCTTGAATAAGTTTTGTCCCTAAATCAAACTGAAATCTTAAATTTTTAAAATGAAAAATTTGTTCTAAGCAATACTTTTTTAAACGTCTGTTTTAAATATGCAGAAACGTGTTCTACTTTTTAAAACCTTTGGGCTCTTAAAAGAGTCTTTTTTTCTGTTTATAGTATTTTCTTTCAAACACACTTTTTTTGATTCTCAACTCTCTGAATAATTATCATCAAAATTTTCTTCATCCAAATTTTTCATCACATTCTCAATCACCATATCCGTGAGATATTTTTGAGGCATTCTAAAAAATCCAAGAAACAAACACTAGAAAAGAAAATTTCGTCTTTTATCGTCAGCGTAAAATTATCGAATGGATTACTTTTCAGATTTTTGGAATTTCTTGTCCCTGAACATCGCCAAAAATGTAGAATAAGAGCTTACGACTGATAACATTGGCGAAAAATATCCCCACCCAACTACGGACAATAGAACTCACGTTCTTGAATGGGTCGTGAAACTCCTTCCAGGAGAAAGAGGGGGAAAGAACTATCACTCGAATGCTCGGTACAACACTTGTACCGTAGCCGAAGTTAAAGGAATAAAAATTCCCGGTACAGCGTATGTACCGCCGATTGGAAAAGGTTAAGATAATAAGGAATAATAATAATTTAATTAATTTTTAAAATAGGAATAAAAAATAAAATAATAAGAAGAAATAAAAAGAGTGATTTATAAAAGATTATCTAAAGCATGATTTGATAACAATTTAATTTTTTTTATTTAAAGATTTTCAAGAAATATGAAAACATAAATTCTAGCATTTCGTTAGTTGCTTAAAGAAGTTTTGTAATAATTTTGTAGCATCTAAACAAAAGTCAAGCCTTTTGTCAATTTTTGATGAAAATGCTAATAATGCATCCAAAAAGAGCATCATAATTAATTTGAAACCAGAAAATCTTACTACTAAAAGCATTATATATTATTCATCCAAATATATTATTCATTCAAATGAATTCCTCTTCTCCTAGGTAAGATTATCACTATCTATTTTATTTAGTAAGAATATTTTTTATTAGACATTAATTTTTGATTTTATAATGATAATTAATTTTTATCGTTCATCAAATTTTAACAACATTTTCTAACGAATATTTACAATTTAAGCCATTTAGAATTTGATATTAAAAAATTAGTTCATATTTGTGTTTTTCTAAAAAAGCATTAGAAATCTTCATTTCTCAGAAACTGGATGTCAACAGTAGCTTTCTGAATCTCAGTCCAGAACTTTAGGATGGGGACGAATTTTATTCTAATTCACAAGAAACATTATACAATCTCGTCGTTTTAATGTTGCATCCGAAAGCCGGATGGAATTGATGCAAGATTTTAGTGGGTTCTGAATTGTTGATGAAGTGCAAAAGCTATTTCTCCTGTAATGTGTCGAAGACCAAAAAAAAACCCCGGACTGCAAGAAACGATAACGAAATTTATTATATCTTAAATTAATTTTATCTTGAACGAAAATTTATTTAAATATATTTATTAAAAACTGTATTTACTACAGTTATTAATGAATTAATAAAATTGTTATCTATCATAGAAAAATTATGCAATTTCTTAACATGCATAGTAAATTTATATTTTTACGATGCTTAATTTTTAGAAAATTTCTTCTCCTACATCTTTAATTAATCAAGCTTATTGCGGACGGGTTAACCTTTATATATTGAGGAAATATTTGGCATGCTTACAAATTATTGTAAAATAAAAAACATTGTGTGTTTGCGCTTAAAAAATGTTAAGTAAAATTTTCAACACTATTTATATATATATCGACCAAAATATAACCTGTTATATATGAACATTCAAAACAAAATAAACAAAACAAATCAAAAATTCAATTCAAAAGCTAAAAATTTATTAATTAAACAAAATATAAATTAAGATCTTATAAATAAAAGTTCAAAACACATGCAATACGCACATGTAAAACTAAAGCAATTTTGTATACTATATTACTCTTACAACTATTGAAAACTCAAACCAAAAATTCGGATATTTATATAGTGTTTCGATTTAGATTAAATATTTATATTATGGTTAAAAATACGGTTTTTTTGCAAAAAATGTACTAAACTGATCTTTGTTTTAACTTTGAACATTGCGATTTTTACACATAATTTATTTTTGATATATTTATTAAATATATATATAAAAGAAGCAAAACAAAATAGAAACATTTTAAAATAAAAATAAAATAACAAAGTTTCATTACAAATTCGAAAAGATATGAAAAACGAACTGAAGGTATATCGGAGTAAAGATAAAAATGCAAATAATATCAGATGGAAGAAAATATAAATATATCAAGTAAAAATATAAAAATCTATATATATATAATTATCTTACTTGACGACAAAAAAGGGTCGAATTTCTTAATCACCGTTCGGCAACAGTTTCTAAGTTTGCTTTGTTTACATTCGATTCGGAGAATTTAGTTTGATTTGATCAGAGACAACGAACTTTTTCAAAATGAGTTGAAGTCGGGCAGATACAATTATAAATCGAAATCTTCGAAACACAGGACTGCTTAACAAATGAAACTGTTGAGGAATCTTTCCTAAGACGATCCAATCGGAATGTATAAAATAGAGTCAAGCGTTTTTGTGTATAGAACGAAGTTTAAGAGCTACAAGAACATAGTTGAGTATGACAGAACACTGTACTTTTATCCATGTAGAGAAGTTTTTCTGATAATTATTTCTGTGGGAAAAAGTATTTTTAAAATTTTGGTGTCAAAATCAAGAATTTTAGAATTTTTTAAAAATTTCCGCAAAAGGCTATTTTGTTAATTTTATAAATGTAAAAGTAAATAATTATTATGGGTTATAATTTTGAATAGTGAATCTGAAAATATTTGAAGCCATTTCTCACTTTAAAGTGTCCTTTTTAAGCAAAACGTTTGTCAAATGGGTTAAATCATTTTTCGAAAAATGAAATTTTCTGAGGTTTTAACACATAAGTATCTACCCAGAGGGAAAGTTATAACTTTGTTGGCTAAATAATTATTGCAGAAAGTGTTCATACATGTGACGAACAATTCATTGAGAAGTGTGATATTTAGAAGTTTGTTGGAATGAAGTTAGGGCTAATGAAACTGTTGAAAAAACATTCAATTGTGTGTACCAAGAAGTTTTAAGTGTCTTATTTCTGATTGATGAAAATAACTTTTATTTCTAAATATCTTATCATACATTTTACCATTCAAGTTTCTTTCTATCATTTACATATATATGGTATAAAGGTAAAATTTTAATTTTACAATTTGATTATTTGGTTTTTAGTAATTGAATGTTTAGTTTTAGTTTTTTAAGAAGAATTTAGTTAGAACTTCCTGCTATTCAAATAATTTAAATTTACTTTTAATAATTAATGTATTTATAATTTCCTATTACTAGCAGACACTAATAACTACACAGAGAGTTATCGAAGCGAGCTAGGATCGCCTAGTGATCGCAAAAGAATTACAACGTGATTCTTGGGGGTTGAAGAGAGGAGCGAGTAGGGGGTGTAACCCCCAAGTAGAAATATATTCATTTTACGACTTATACTCTTTCATTTTACAATTTATACTCTCTCTCTCTCTCTCTTTATATATATATATATATATATATATATGTGTGTGTGTGTGTGTGTAATAATAATATAATATTTATTTATAAGTAAAACAACATACACATCAAACATCCATTTCAAGAATCTTAACTCATTACATAACTAAATTTAAATTAATCCCATATGAAAATTATTAAATTAATGCCAAAAGTACAGATAGAAAGTTTTTGGCATATCATATTAATCTTGTACCTAAGAAGACCAAATAATTGGAAAAGAATATGGCGTTTTCAATAATTTAAGTGATCAGCTCGCCTGTGGACTAGCTTGTAATTTTAAAATCTTGGTTTTCTTTGCGCAAAACCATCAATGAGACCAGTTGTTGAAAACATAAAGAGTAAATTACCCCAAATATGCAGAAGAAAGAGTGAAAATCTTCTTAACCCTAAATTACATACTATCAGATAGATATCTAACATGTATTAACAAACATAAAATATTGCACTAAATAAATTAGTTCTACATCTAAGATATAAATATTTTAACAAGGAAATAGTGAACGAAAGAGTGAGAAATTCATTTTATCGCCATCAATATATCCAACATGAATAAGCCACTCTTAAAGACTCAATACCTAGTCCAAAAAAATATTATATTCTTGAAAATTAATAATAGTTCTTAAATTTTAATAAAATGTCATTTATAAATTAAAATTCAAGAGAATAATTTACAAACCTAATTTTTTTAAAACATACTAATTATTTAAGAATTTATATGCTACGCTTTTTTAGAAGAACAATATTACAAATTGTGGTTCCACCTACATTCAGGAAATTGAATTATATCAAACAAACTAGAATATACGAACTTAAATTTTAAAAATAATCTTAGAAGTAAAACTCTTAGAAACGCATCCATAATACAGAAAAATAAAATTTTTTACCCAAATATACATATATATTTTTATTCTATGCAACTTAAGTATCTCCTATCAATATATATAAATAAAAAGGTTTTCGGATTTCAAACAATAAGACACTCTTAAAGATATGCGCAATGATTTTAATTATATTATTGTTATAGGTAACTTGTCTAAAATTTCTAATTCTGTAGTTAATTACTAAGTTTCTAAAAATAGACTTGCTAAGATTACTATTCTAGAAAGGAAATCTTCTAATATCAAAGCCAAATGCATTTCTCTTATGAAATATACCAATCTTAATTTTTCCATCTAAAATTTTTAATTTCAAATTATGAAATTCTGCTGTTAATTCATTATTATTAGTCTTAATTAGTTTTAAATAATCAGGATAAAAATATTAATTTGCGGCGTATGTTCTAGATCTTTATTAAATAAAAAGATTATCAATAAATCTAAACATAAAAAAGCATTATAAGAAATGAAGTACTTCTAATAAATGTGTAGATATAAATTAGCCAAAATATTACTAGCTGGTCCCCCCCCCCGAAGCAGTCCCTTAACCTGATGGAAGAGTCTATTAATAAAAATAATAAAGTTTTCTTTTAATAATAAATTAATAAGAGTGTTGTATTTGTGCATACTTAAATCTTTATTTAATCAAAAAATCTTTATATATCTCCACAAAAGTGTAGACCAAATCTTCTATATTTAAACTATTAGAAAGATCTTGGAAATGATAAATTTGTATATTGAAGACTCAAATTATCTCATTCATCTATCATTATTATCTTAAATTATCTAAGGTTACCAGTAGGTATTTTTGAAGTAATTTGTCTGATTTAGTAATATAAGAATTAAAACCATTATTAACACTTCTAAACGTAACAAGACTCTTCTGTAATTTAGGTGAAATGAAAATATGAGGATATTTTAATTTTACACTTTGAATACCAAGTTTTTATTCAGTGCTATAATTGTATTGGACATTTCTCTTTCACTCTGCTTCGACTCAATATAATTCTGACTATTATAAATGTGTTCACTAAGTAATTTTCTATAATAATATTTACAAATAATTGCAAAATTACACTGCACTTAGTCAATATAAACGATTACAAAATCTTTTCAAAATCTTACAAGTTCTTTAATTTGTTTTTCAATACCTATAAATCCAATTTCATTATGAATTTTACCGTTAATTTGACAAAGATTATATAGTTTTTTGCTTATATTCACTAAAAGATTCTTTTGGCAAATTATACTTAATTGCCATCTTTAAAATAAATGTTTCAGAATCTTTTTCTAATTTTCATTTTAATACTACCATTACTGCTTGCAATTAACATACGATGTTTTGTACCTTTCTTCGTTAAGTCTCTTAATTTATCATCACTAACAATATTTAAATCTCCTGTAGTTACATGCGCATGATAATAAATTTTGAAATTGTTATATTTTTGACAGTTGCCATCTTCACTAACATTTGTCTCTTTAATTTTGTTATTAAAAATCATTCTACCTAATTCTTTATTATATTTAAATGTACGCTTAATTATGAGATTTTTTTATAGGACAGCAGTCAATGTATTTATCTAGTATTACGGGGCTCACCTCTGCTCGCTAAAGCTCGCCAACCCTCAGAAGGATTGCGTTGCAATCCTCCCAGGTTTTCTACGCAAACCCTGCTCGCTTCTCTCGCTACAGTGAAAACAGTGCGTGTCCTAGCACAATTATTGTAAAATCTGTATTTATATATATATATACTAGCTGTTACCCGCGACTTCGTGCGCGAAGAATTTCAAATATTCTTTTTTTTAATTCACGAATGTAAATGCTATGTTGTATTTTAAAAGGGGAAAGTAAAAGTTCTGACGGTTGATAGTACTTAATTAGACGGCTGACAGGAGTGTACTGTACATGTATGCTGATATAGTTCTGTAAATTGTTTATCTATACTAATATGCTTTTGTATAACACGTTACTTGCACGGATGTAGAGGTTGTGTCGGCTGGACACACGTGAATACGCCACATATAGTTGCCCATGCGAAAAATATGATTTTTCTAAATGTACGCCTGCCACGTTCAGTGTCTGGCCCGGAGCCTGGCAAATAATATTTTTAAAGGGATTTGTTGCCTTTTCAACTGAGATTCGGTATTATCGGAAGGCGTGGAATTAAAACACTCTGACTTCTCCCTATATCAGTCATAACAGTATCTTTCATGACGTTTGGACCTAGGTGTGTAATTTGTAACCGTGTGCCAGTCTCGGTATATCGAGGTTACGTATTAGTAGTACTGGCACACCTACTTTCAATCTCGGCTTGTCGGAAGGTGCGCCTGAAAATTCTAAGATGTTGAAGAAAAAAATGACGATGAAAAAAATCCTACAAAATATGATTTTCCTTGTTAATACCCATTACCGTATCTACAGATGGATATTCTGTAATATCTCACTGTGAAAATTAAACAAAACACCGAGAGAATAATTCACTAACGTCATTGGATCACTGTGTAACAGTATTAAAAGCTGTAAATGCTACGACAACAGGAAACCGGAAGTGTAAAGTCTCCTTTGTTGTTTATGGTCAAGGAAGGCAATATTTTCTTATATTAACTTTAACACTGGCAAAAGCCTGCGCGCGAAACAGTAATTTGGCTTAAATTTATTTCTATAAGAATAAAAAGAATTGTTAGAAATTACGTTACAAAAATATTTTTAAACCTTAATAACAATCAGAGAAAACATTTCATCGCAATGGAATTAATAGCATTAAAAAGATCAATTTCTGGTCTTTAAAATGGCATAAAAATAATTGTTGTCTAATAAATATTTCAGAAGTTACTGGCAAAAAACGTCTATTCATAAGGCTTAAAAGCGACTAATTTTCGTTATTTAATTAAATACCTTAAGAATGAATTAACTCTAAAACATAGAAATATGTTGTAGAATGTCGTGTGTAAATTTCATGTCGCTACCGTTCACCGTTTAGGAAGAGTTCTTGTGACCGACCGACCGACAGACAGATACGTATAATTTCCGCCTTATTTTATGGATATTTATAAAGATAAGCAAAATTTTCAGAAATAAAGGTAAATTAGTTCAAAGTCTAACCATTTCCTAGCAACTGAGTAGCTATAAATTTGCGTTATTTCAAATTCGTCGGCACGTAAAACTTTAAAAATTAATAAAAATTGAAGTAAAAATGTCACAGACAATAATTTGGTATCATTGAAAAGGTCAACTTTTGCACTTTAAGATGGTATAAAAATAATTTGTATCGAATAATTTGGTCCGAAGTTACAGCGGAAAGAAGGATTACGTGATAGTTGATTTTAAAAATAATTTATTCCACATGTTTTCGCATTCCTGAAGGATCACGTGACAGTTGATTGAAAAATAAAATAACCTTCATCGAGAATCGCTGAGTCAATGGGTTTTGTTAATTATTTAATTGTTGTCTGAACTTTTAAAAATTAATAACAATCGAAGGGAAAATGTTACAGAAATAAAATTGGTATCATTGAAAAAGTAAAAATTTGAACTTTAAGATGGTTATCATCATAGGCTAACTTATTTTCAGATACGATGCGTGCGAATAAAACATTATTTGCAGGCATTGTGTGATCGAATAGAACGTTAATTATAGGTACTGTTCGCGTTTGAATAAACCATTATTTGCATGTACTGCACGGGTAGATGAAACGTTAATTGCAGGTACATTAGTAATAAATAAATTGTTATTTACAGGTATTTTCCATTCTGTTAATTTGTACATTCATGTTTTCTTGATTACACTACACTATTTTAATTATTTCAGAATTTTATTATCAGTTAACCGATTACCTTATTTTATTCCAGTGGCGCTATCTGCTTATGAATTTAAGAACAAATTGTTAAAAAAATTTATATTTATAATAATGAATTCTAAATTAAAAACAATAATGTAGAAAATAATTAAAATTAAAAACATTTTAGTACATTAAATGAAAATTGTTTCAATAAATCAGTTTTTATTCTTTTCTTAATCTACATTAATTGTAAATTGGAAAGATGAAATTTACATTAGGAGTTATTTTAAATTTATAGGATAATATACCATGTTTGGAAAAAGGAATAAAATCTTGTAAAAAATTTATTGCGCCATAAGTTTCAGGAAAATCTTATCTGAAACTTAAACTATCGAAATTATTAGTCATACGGCAAAGAGGATGGAGGAAAAAGTGCTTTGGAATATGTAAGAAAAATGTGTAAAGATTTTTTGGAAGTTTATAATTTTTAAGGATTAAAAATATATCGATTAAGGTGATACTAAAATGAGGAGTTTATTATGAGAAACAGAAGACGGTAATAAGGGCGAGGGAAAACACTCGAAGAAAAAGAAAAGTAGGCATCTAGGGACCGAAACCAGGAACATTGAATTGCAGCGCAATACCTTGAAAACTTTTTATTTCAACTGTCATTTATACCGTAGTTGGGAATTTCAAAGATTGTTGAGTTTTGGATTGAGGGAGAGGTTTGATAAAAAATTTTTTGCAAGTTTTTGATTTAAATTTTTTTAAAGAAAAACGCAAGTCGCTGACTTAAACTATTTTGCCTTTGACCTGAACGTTCTCTGGCTGTCTTAATCCATATCCTTCTTTTCTAACTGATATCTTTTGAATCATTTCATAAAAAGTTTATTACTATATTGTAAGAAATATTGCTAATTCTGCGTCTTAAACTAATTTTTTGAGTGCAAAAGTTATTTTACACCACAACGAATAAAATATCAGGCTATTCCTATGAAGTTATGCCTAACATGGCGGAGGCTTCCGGTGTTGTTTGGTAATAGACGTTGTCATCGACAAAAGAGAAATTAACACTCTTTTTCCGCCACATCCTCTTCCGCCTTAGCGTTTTATATATATAGAAATTAGAAAACTTACAATTATCATATCTTTCATTTATAAAAAGAAAGGGAAAGTATTCTATATCTTTTTTATCGCTACTGTTTTTAGATAAATTAAATTTTATATAAATAAATTTATAATAAATTTAATAATATCCCATCAACGGGAATTCTCTAGATTGCCAGAAATAAATTCTCTACTTTCTTTTATTTTCTTTTTATTAAGTTCAAACATGCATCTTTTAATCGTTTTAATATTAATATCTTTGACAAAATTTGAACTAAGTTCCATTAAATCACTTTTTAAATCTCTGATATCTCTATTATCTCCTTCCTTATTAACTGTTCTCGATATACTGTGCCTATTCTTTAAATTGGATGCATTTACTCAATAAACATACTGAGAATCATTACTCCCGAGAACCTGCAGAATACTTTTAATGTACTATAAAATATTAAGACCATATGGATAAATAGCATTGTAATAATAAATAAAGTAATTCTTCTTAAAGTAATTTTAAATTATCTTGATGATATAAATTTAAATATTTTTAAAACTATGTGTTTTAAAATGCCCAAATTCAATTTTATTGTGAATATTACTATTATAATCAAAATGTTTCGTGTCTGATCGATGTTGATTAATTCTTAAGTTAATTGTGTTGGACATATAAATAAAATTACATGTTTTAAATTTCATCAAGTAAACACAATTTTACAAAAGTTTTTACAAAAACAAAGTTTTACAAAAAATAAACTAGAATTATTACCTATTTCTACATCATTATCCATAA
The DNA here is from genome assembly GCA_013235015.1 of Araneus ventricosus. NCBI lineage: Eukaryota > Metazoa > Arthropoda > Arachnida > Araneae > Araneidae > Araneus > Araneus ventricosus. The sequence goes on from BGPR01027798.1 coordinate 20,244, forward strand.
TACAAGTTTTACATCTTTGAAATTTTCAATTATCTGAGTAGTCTATTATAGCAGAAATGTTTGATTACGCAGGAAATGTAATTACTGTCTATATTAATTGCATAATACTGTTTTGAAGATGAGAAGGAAGAGTCTTTTTTGGTAAATTTTGAATTTCAGTGTATATATATATATATATATATATATATATATATATATATATATATATATATAT
>BGPR01027799.1:5224-20455 GCA_013235015.1 Araneus ventricosus
CGACATTTGCGCCAAATTGCTTTGCTTGGCGACTTGGCTCGCGTTTGGTTCACAATTGCCGACATTTGCGCCCGGCTAACGGAAAAGTACCGGCTCTTTTTATCAGTAGTTCAGTCGTTTTTTTAAAATCCAATTCTGGAGGAGTTGTAATTTTTTGCTTCTTTATGTTTTTTCGGGTGCTGACTACGATTCTGAGATTTGCCACCAATAATTTTGTTATAGCCAAAAAACATAATTTTTTTTCCTCCAGTTTTTTGCTTATAACTCAAAAGCTATCAATTTTTAGTATATCATCATTATATACCAAAATAATCAGCACAAAATTTCCTACATCTTACGTCTATAAAACTTTTGCAGCACTGCTTGTTTCTGAGCTGACGAGCCACCACTGAATGTGTTCTAAAAACTTATTAGTTTGACTTCAAAAATTCAAATGACACCTTTGGTTTATATTTGCATTTCAACCCTAAACTTTTCATTTTATTTTTGAACATCAATAGTGTAAATCTATATAAATAAGTATAATGAATATGAAGAAAATTTTTAAAAATTAATTTAAAACCTAATTTTAAATGAAATGACTTGGTCATTAAACTTTTCCATTTTAAATCTCAAATGTAATTAGTTATTTCTTTAATTATTCAAGATTAATTATCAGGAAGACAAATATGTGATGTAAATATAAATCAAAGTCCTAGTCCATGGTTTAATGTTTGTCATATATATATATATATATATAATATTAGAGACTTTAACTGCAGTTAGTCTAAAATTCATTGCCAAAACTACTCTACTGTTCAGCAACGGATTCCGAGACTACCACTTTTGCACGATTTTACACCGGAAAGGGGTGTCGGGCAATGAGTCATATTAGAGCATTTCTGGAGTTCTTTGTTAGATCACGCTCAATAAAATGTAAACATCACCCTTCCATCCTTCACTTTCCCCCTATTGTGATGAAAATAACTCTGCTCGGTGCATGCACAAAAGCGCGGAGGGTTTCCGAATCCGTTGCTAGACAATACTTCTCACTGTTTGTCTATACTCATTTGGTTTTAAATTTTTAGAGCTGCAGATTGGAAATTACATAGTCCAGACTGGACTGGTCGTATGAGAATTGTTTCTAAGGGGAAAAAATGTTTCATAAAGCTTGAAGATAAAAACTCAGGTAGTATTAGTTAGTATTAGTATGCAGTTTAATTGAGATAATACTTACTCTTATATTAAATAATATTAACTATTCTATTATTTCAGGAGAATTATTTGCTAAAGCACCTATTGATAAATATCCTGGTATAGCTATAGAATCTGTGACAGATTCAAGTCGTTATTTTGTTTTGAGAATTGAAGACGATAATGGTTTGTTATGGATTATTATTTTTCTGCCTTTCAGTATACCAAAACATTAGATATGACAATATATTTTACTGCTCATTAGAATATTAAGCAAAATGATTTAATTATAGTTATTAATGAATATTTATTCCTATTTAAAAGTTGTAGAATATTCATTTCTTATCGTCAAATATTAGATCATTTCTCTTATTTAAAATAGTTAACCTTGTAACTTCCATGAACTACAGCCTAAACCAATCAGTGGCTGTGTTGAGCAACCACTGTGCATTGATTGGAAGTTCTACCTCAAGGTGTCTATTGAAATGGTCTAAGTCAGTGATGCGCAAACCGTGGGTCGCGACCCCCAGAGGAGTCGCAAGAAAATTTTTGTGGGTCACTAAATTCAAAGACATATATTTCACAATAAAAAAATATAAGACTTTTCTTCAAAAGATGTGACCGTGAAAGCTTTTACACAAAGTGAGGGGGTCGAAAATGAAAATAGTTTGTGCACCACTGGTCTAAGTTGGTAATATTCAAAGCTCCATAACTCGGTTAGTTTTACTTGCAGAAGAATGGAACCTTTTTTCACTTAAAATGTTAGTTTGCCAAGAATATTTTACTAAATATGTCTGAGGGACTGTAAAATTTAATTCTTTGTCATTTTTTTAGCAATACATTTTTGTACTCGAAAAATATAAAATATAATTCCTTGCGTCATTTGAAGCATTTTTCCCAAATGGAAGTATGTGCTTATTTCTAGTGGTTTAGAATTGAGCTATTTGCCCATGTTTCAAGTTGGCATCCTGAATACATTTTGGCAGGCACGTAGTTTTGAACCAGAGACCTTTGGGTCACGAATCTTAACCTCTAGACAAAAGGAATTCCCATGGTCCTGAGGTAGATACTGACTTATATACATCACAGAATAAGATGACACTACTATCACTGCGACGTCTTTATAGAACATCTTCCTCCATAACTTATTGCTAACCATATAACTATGCCATTACTTTGGAATGCAATAAATTGACTGTGAACAGGAATTTGCCTGAGACATCCCCAAGTATTTTTTTTTAGAATACGGGAGAGGGATGTTACTTTAAGGGTGACGATAAAGGTGGATCAGGTGGTACAAGGGAGTGAGTTGTGCATGATTTTGTCTGCAATTAAGGGGGTAATATTTATGTTTCATAGTCTAAATTATGTATCTTTGCATCCTTTTAATGCAGATTCTCATTTATTAATCAAATGCAAATATTATTCTTTGAGGAAAATTTGCTTTATTAAAAAAAAAGGCTTTTATTTTTTCTCAAATTTTATGCATAATTTTCTGACTATAGGGAGTTATCTGAAGACTTCAGACAGTTGCACATTTGTGGCTTTTCATTGCAAAATTAATGTGATAGAAGGAATGGTAATGAGATTATCTTCAAATCTGAGAAGGTTTTAACCTTTAAAGGCCCAGTGTTGCCTTTAAGCAACATGCCCAATTTTGTCTTTTAAAATCGTGAGAATAAGACTAATGCCTGTTGTTGCCAATTACATACATACTGAAATTTTTATTAAATCATTTTACAAATCATTTTACAACATATAGATGGCAGCCTGAGTGCTGATAAAAAAAATAATAAAAAATTAATTTTTTTCACTTGAGGCTACATCTTTTTAGCTTTGTTTGCTCAGTGTCGAAGGAAATTCCTTATCTGTATATTATTTATTAAAATTCATCTGTGTTTGACATTATAGAATTTTATTGAGGAAATTTTTTTCTCGTATAAAGCCCAGTATTGTTAGTTGGTAACAAACTATTTTTTAGCCATAAATCATACTTTAAAAAAATTAGGATTTTTTAAGATTATTTTCTAATTAATTTTTAAAGAAATTGGGCTTTTAAGGGTTAAGTTTTTATTTTAATTGATGTGAATAAAAATTTTGAAATTTAAAAAACTTGTTTCAGAAAGTACTTGCTTAACATATTTTCAACCTACATTTGCACAGTTCTTATAAGTACTCTGATATTAAGTTCATTTAAGTTTCTCTGTGAAGGTGGTTTTTTTTTTGCTTCAAGTAATGAGGAAATTATTTTATTAATTGTTAAATATATTCTTTTTTAGAATATTTGAACATAAATTTTAAATTCTTATAACTATGGCACAGACTAATTTGAGATATAATGATGCTGATTTTAATCAATCCATAGCTGTGTTCAGTCCATATTTAATTTATCATATCCTTTATTTATGTTTTCTTCTGTTTGAGTTATTTTGCAGTTTATGATCAGTTAAAAATCTTGTATAAAAATTAACTAAAACTCTAGTAGTTCTGAGATTGAATTTTTTCTAATCACAATTAGAGGCATGCCCTTTACTATTCAATTTCGTGCAAGTCTGATTCACAGTTAAAGAGGAAGACTAAACTCGTGAAATAACTGAAATAAGCACTAGAACTTAAAAAAATAAAATAAAATTAGAATTTAAATTGCATCTTTTTTACCTCTTAGTCACTGCCTTTCATTTCTGTGATATATTTTAATCTTAAAGTTTTTTTTTTTGTTTTAATCAAAAGCTGTCAGTTTAGTATCAAAATATCCATGTAAAACATTTTCGTTAATCTGGATTATTTTTCCTGGTAGTTTCCTCTTTTATTTCTTGATATCAGTGGCTCCTGTAAATGGCCTTGGTTCTGACTGGCTGTTAAATGTCAATTTTCAGTTAAATTTTCTTGAACCTTGATTTGTAGCTAATTTAATAAACTTTAGAAGAAATTTGTATTATCCAATTGCATTTTACATATTTATATTACTCATTCAGAAACTAACAGTGATTACATTCAGAGTAGTAAGACAGAAGTTTCTTTTTTTTTCTAAGTTTATTTGAATTACCTTAATTATTTTTTCTGGTAATATGGATGGTTATGTAACTGTAATGAGTTTTCAGAGTATTGAATTTTTGTTTTAAATTTCAGTGGAAACTAATTGCTGACTCAACAAGTTAGTGTATATATATAAACTGAACTTGACAATGGGTGTATGCATTTCAATGAATTTATTGAAGAAAGACATCTGGCATTTAGCTTAAAATAATAATGAATTATTACACCAATATTGCTTTTTTAAAAATCTAAATTTTCAAATGTCTTCATATATATACAGGCAGAGCTGCTTTTATTGGCATTGGTTTTGCTGACAGAGGGGATTCTTTTGACTTGAATGTTTCCTTGCAAGAACATTTTAAGTAAGTAAAATAATTATAACTTTCTTGTGATTTTGTTGTATGAAAATATTTCATTTAAGTAATAAATGAGGGGTTGTATTTTATTTTTTTCAAACAAAGTACAGTAAAGCACTGTTTAAACGTCTTTCCAGGGACTGACGCATAATGACATACAAATGAAAAGACGTATAATCAAAATGAAGTATTTAATCATTACAATAAATACGAATGAATCGGGACTGTGATGGAATGACGTACAACTGAGAAACATATAAACGGTGCCCTACTGTACTGTGTGGCATATTTAGTTTTTCTTTATAATGCTATCAGTACCGGAGGAATTTTTAAAATTTCTCCTGAAGCCAAGAGAAAACTAAGTACTATTCATTTATAAATGATGTGTTTAGTGTATCTTAATAGATAGGAATAGATAAAGAGGGAAAGATTAAAATACAGTAGACTCTCAATTAACCAGGATGGTCGGGAAATGCTTCGTCCTGGATAAGTGAATATCCCGGATAATCCAATTTATGCAAATTTTGATGAAAAATTTTGGAAAAATGATAGAAAATGTAAAATTATTATACAGTAAGATGTTAATAGTTTAATTAATACAAAAGAAAAAGAATTAACAAGAAATTTTAACGTTATTTAGATTTACAATTCGTACAATTAAAAAGAAAAAAACAGATGTAGTTTGCCTCACTGTTTTGTGAAGAATGAAATGATAAAAGTCTGTTTTTTTTTTCATTTACTCTTCGACGAATTGTACTACGCAGGTTTCTGAATATCATTTCTTCTGCAGGCATACTTTCATCTTCTTTCTCCAAGTAATTAAGTAACGCTTCAGTGTGTACTAATGCGTCACCAAGACTTAATTTTTGATGAGTTACAAGATTTTCCTCATCACTTTCAGGACATTCTTCGAAATTCCTTGTTTCTTCTGAACCACAAGTTACACGGGACACACTATCATGTCTCTTAAAACTTCGCAACATTCCAATGTCGAATCTTCGTTGATACATTTCACACTGCTTCTTCATCCACATTTTCAGAACAGTCTAATTTTCTCAAATCTTCTAAGATTTTTCTCTGCAAATTTTTTTGGGTCGTCCCGGATAATCCACAACCCGGATAATCCGATCCCGGTTAATCGAGAGTCTACTGTATTACATAGTGTTTGTTTTAAAGTGTAATTGTATAGAAGTTGCTATTTATTCTTAAATCTGTTCATCGGTATAATTTCCAAAACATCTAATTAAAACATAATGGCTGTAGTTTCAAATGTATCACTTTAAAAATATTTATAAAGAATACCTGTGTGTTTTCTGTATCAAGATCAAGACAATAATTGCATTTAAAAAACTAATTTTCCTATCCCCAATCTTAAAGTGGTCTATTTGAAATCTGATGCATGTAGACCCTATTTAAAATAATTTTAGCTGAATGTAGCACACAGAAACGTCTTTTTAACTAAGCAAGGTATGAAATCTGCATTAAAGGGAAGGCGAATCGTGGAATGGCTCTATTCATAAGTTTAGTAAAGGGTTAATTTCTTCACATTAGTCAAAGGTTTTTAGGACACCGAATAACCATTTGGGGTTCACACACAAAATTAGTCCTTGTTGATGTGAGAGGAAATTTTTTTACTGATGTTTACTTCAATATTTATTAAATCTTTTCCCCTTACATTTTCCCGATACAGATTTTGTTCTGTTGATATTATTGCAGACAATTTAATATTCATTATGAATCGTGTTAAAAAAAAAGGCCACTTTGTTTTATCCAGCAGTGTAAGTAATCTTTTCCTTGAAATTATCTTTCAGGCATTTACAAATTAGTCATGGTTGGTCAATATGTATTTCCAAAGTCCTAAACAATATCCAATAGACATTTACCACCAGAATAGATATTTATCAGCTTGAATTTGGAGTCAAAACTGTTGTTATTTTGAAATTTTTTGTTTTTACCTTTGATTTATTTTCAGTTTAATATTTTACCGTATTTAAAAATAATTTAATATTTATGTATAAAAAAGTTTTTGACAAATGATTTTTCAAAAAAAGTGCCTATTTTTTTTTCTTCCTATTTTCTATATACATTTATTGGTTGTGCTCACATCTAATTTAAAATAAACCAACTATCTCCAGTTACATTATAAATAGTCTGGTACTGCCATCTAGTATTTAAAATAAGAAATATTTTTTTTTCTGGGTATAAGAAATGGATTATTTTAAATCTTTTTGGTGCATTACTTTTGAACACTCCAGTGGGGAAATATCACAGGCACGAGAAATAGAGGGCGAAACCTTGCCCCGTGATTTTGACGGGAGCAAAAAGGAAGGTGTTAATCTTTGTGTTACAAACATAATTTAACCCGTGATGGGTCATTGATATTTGCTACGTGCCATATAAATTTTATTTTTTGCTAAGCGTAGTTGGAAAAGCTTGTCCTCGAGGGTCCTCTATTTCTCCAAAATGGTCCCTTTCCATTTGTGATTTTGCAGTCATAATGGCTGTGTGTATTTTAGTCAAAATTGTAATCTCCCAGACTCCATGTAACCCAACTAGTTCAGAGCAAGTAAGTTGATGGAGTTGCATAGTTTTTTATTAATTAAAAATTAGTAATTAAAAATTTTAGTAATTAAAAATTTTTTTGTGGCATTTGTTTTCACTTATATAATTAGGTGATGTTTGAAATGTCATCAAAGACTGAAATTAATTCCTGAAAGAGACTGAAAAATATTTATGTATATGATATAGTATTTTAAGTAAAATCGGTTACCTTTGAGTATTTTATTATTACATGTTCTCTTCCCAAATAAAAATGACGTAGAATGTAGTAAAATTATAAACATATGATAATAAAAAATGAATGATATTATTAAAATAAAACCTCATTATTAATGAGCGAAGAGGGTGGTGAATGTCAAAGACCACATGACCCACATTTAAACTCTCAGAGGTCCAAAGTTAATTGAAATTTATTGAATCAATGATTTATATTAATTTAGGCATTAACGGGTTATGTCTGAAAGCTTTTGTTATAAATTTATTTGTAATTGAAATTGTTTATTGGACTCTTCTGCTGCTATGCAGTGAATCAACAATACTGCTAGTGATTGTTTTGTGTAATAACTAGCTGAAAACCATCATTGCTCGGGATCCATATTTTTTCATATACTGGACTCCTGTTTTTTCTTTTTTTGTCCTACAAATGTTGTCACTATCTCTCTCCAACAAATGTAAATATTCTTTGAATCCTTTCTTGTTGAATAAAAACTTTCAAATATAGCCTTTTTTTAATCACCTTATAACAGTATGGTTTGAATGAAAAAGCACGGAAATTTGAAAACAAATGTTTATTTTTAACTAAACTAACGTCATTGGGTGTTTCAGTGCCATGTTAAAAGCTACGAAATAAAAACAGAAGTTAAATGCATGCTACAAAATAACAGCGGAAGTTAGAAGTCTATATTGACAAAAAAAAAAAAAAAAAAAATCTTAGCTTTAACAGTGGTAAAAATACTTGAATAAATGATTTGATGAAACAATATATTTGATTTTTTAACAATAAAAGCATTGTTAGAATTTGAGTTTAAAATAAATTTTGAAACCTTAATTACAGTTAGAGAAAAAAATTGTTCAGAAATTAATTTGGTGTCATAAAAAAAAAATGTTTTTTGCTCTTTAAGATGTAAAAATAATTTTTGTACCATAAGTATTTCAGAAGTTATTAGCGAAAAACGTCAAAAATAGCTTAATTTTCCTTATTTAATTAAATGTCTTAACTAATTAGTTCTGAAAGTTGAAAATAGCACATTTGACCTAGAATGTCGTGTGCAAATTTCATAGCGCTACCGTTCACCGTTTAGGAGGAGTTGTGACCGACACATGTATTTTCTGTTTTATAATTATGGGTAATAAATATGTTTCCTTTATATGCTGTCTAGTTTTAAAGCCAAATTCATGCGAATGTTTGAATGTTAAGTAAATTTTTAAGAGTTAAGTACTTTCAAGTTATGGAGTTTGTATTTCATAAAACTTCTTGATTTTAAAAATGTATTACTAATTATACATATTTTATCTTCCTGTGTTTATTATTTTAGCTATGTTTAAATAAACCATTTTTGCAATTCTTTTTTTCTGTTTTGCTTAATTATTACATTTTTATAGATGGCTTCAAACTAGCGAGGAGCTCGAGAAAGGAATCGATTCATCTGATCGTAAGCCTAATTTGGATTTGGGGTTTAAAGAAGGTCAAACAATAACTATTAACATGAATATTAATGTAAGTCTTGCTTATCCTAAAAGATATTTATTGTATGGTTATTCTTTCATTTAAAAGTTCTCTCTACAGTTCTATGCATTACATATACTGAATACATTTATAATTAGACAATAATATAATTGTCTATTTTAATAGGAAAAACCAGTGGGAGTGGCCTCCCCTAAACTTTCTCATATACTGGTCAAAAATTTGTCATTTCCCCTCCCCTTGTGTGGATAAAAAAAATTGAACCTACTGTAATCCAGAATGCAACGAATATCAGAAGGTTTTTCATTGCAGATCATAGTGATTGTGAAATATTTAGGTGAAGAATCATATTAAAAGAGATGCCTATGTATTAAAACTTGACAATATTTATTTTCCATCACACTCCAGCAAGATCCGCTATTATACGAGCGAGCGAAAACAAAACAGGAGACAAACATATCCATCACAAATTCTGTCTCAAGGACAAAGTGACGTAAGCCTCCCGCTTGGTACCAGAGATTGCTAAGTATGCATGCGCATGGAGATCGGTTTTGAAATGAATGCTTAACAAGTATGCGATTATACAGACTGACAGACAGTCAACTCGTTGACGGATTTGACCCAAAATTTTATACGGACCTACATTCATGATGATAAAACTGTGTACCAAATTTTATCCATCTAGCTATTCAAGTTTTTGAGTTATAGTCTTCGCATGACTTTGGACATACAGACAGACAGACTTCCCATTGACGGATTTTGTCCAAAATTTGATAGAAACCTACAAATTATGTTTAAAGACCACATGCCAAATTTCATCACCGTAGCTCTAATAGTTTTCGAGTTATCGTGTTCACAGACAGACAGACATAATTCCCAAATTGTGTTTTTCAGACTCAGGGAGGTCTAAAACGTGGAGATTCGTCAAAATCTCGAGTTCGAATTTTTTGACGATTACAGTACTTTCTCTTTGTATACGAGAAAGTAAAAAGCAAGCACGAAATAGTAAAAGATAAATATTTTAAGATTTCTGCTTCCACAAAGACTTTTAATGACTTGGAATTCACCATGCTGATTATTTATCCTTGTCATCTAATTAAAAAAATAGACTAGTTAAAATTATTTGAATTCCAGAATTTTTTTATGGAATTCTGTATTTTCTTTGCTGTAGTTTTTTCATTTTATAATATTTTAAATGACTTTTCTTGTACTTATTGATTGAATATCGGTATAAGAGCAGTTGAAAAGAAATTAGTAAATATATAATAGATTCAAAGTTAATCTGATCTCCAATTAACATAAAGAAATTATGTAGCTTATTATTTCATTTATGTCACTAGGCTGACTACTTACGATGCTACTTCTCTTAGGAACTGAAATGTTAATTTTTAACTTTTTTTCGTATTGGAAACTTATTTGTGTTATACATTAATCTTGTTAGTCCAAATAGAAAATTGCCACATTACCTGATTTTAGAATTATTAAAAAAAAATCGTTTCTGTAACTTAGCATCATACTTAATGTAACCATTTATTTTTTTCTCCTTCGAAATGGGACATATGCTAATTTTTAGATAATAGTATGTGTATTCAAGAAAACACATTTCTTCAGTTTTTATCTATTATGTAACTAACAGGAATAAATACTTGAAAATAAATTAATTTTATCTGAAGAACAAAGTTTTACTTTAGTATATTTGGTATTGATTTTTTAAAAAAGAATGAAATTTTTGGCAAGATTTCTTAAAATTTACTTTCATAATTAACGTTGCTTGTGGAGAATTGTGACTTGCAAATGTGTTTTTCTGTTCGGCCATAGCTTATTCATTCTTCAGACCCTTTCTACAAGAACATTAGTACCAGGCAGTCATAGAATATATTCAAAAATTGTGCAAAATTTCCTATAATTAAATTATGGGTGTGAAAGTGTTCAGACGATTCTACCCATCCACTTTCAGTTGAAACATATTCCTAATGTTTCATTTTGTCACTTTTTGCAGTTTTTCACTAATGTAGTAAGAAATATGTGTGACATGTGAAGTGCATGCCTCTTTATATTGTAACGTTACTAAACTTGTTGTCAGATTAAAAAAAAATGTTACTGCCTTTTTCAAAAATTTTATCATTGGTTTCTCTCTTTCTGAAAATGGGACATTTTGACCTCCCAAAGTTGTGCTTGGCAACAACGGCACGTATACTCACATAAGTCGTACTGCACACAGGGCCGATCCAGGTGAAAATTGGGGCCGTTTTGTGGCCCCTTCACAAAATTTACTTTATAAAAACGGCCCCTTCACAAAACTCAAATTCACCTAAAATTGAAGGTTTTACATGATAAAAAAATTTTTTCACAAAAATATTTTTATTTTTCACAAAAGTAATTTTTTTCCACAAAAATGGGTCCCTATAAGAAAAACCTGGATCGACCCCTAGCACATATCTTTTGTTCCATGAATTAAAATAATTCCATTTTATTTGTTCACAACAGCTTTCAAAACTGACTACTTTATATATCAGTTAGCGTGCCACATGAGCTTTTGTGAGAATTCTGCATAAAATTGGGTTTTATTGGTTCATTATGTCAAAAAAAGTGAGTTTGTGAAGGAAAACTGTCACTGAATTTTTTGCTGTTTATTTAACTGTTCAGACACTGGAAACTTTGTTCCAATATATATATATATATATATATGTAATAATCTCACTTAATTTTTTTTTCAAATTCTAATATTATATATTTTAAAATCTTAATGCATTCCAAAATCACTTTTCTAAAACTCCAGTTTCGTTCTTTTCCCGCGCTGGAGATATATTAAATCTCTCGTTTTGGCATATTTATTACTAAAAGAATATTTTAATCGCTTTCACGTGCCCACTGAAAATAATGACGCGTCTCCTTGGCGCTAAACTTTTTCCCCTAAAACTCTTACGTAATTTATTAAAAATACCCAATATTCCCTTCACTTTGATCACGTGTCAATATGTTATTCCCTTATCCGAGAGAATACAGGGATTTTGCTCTTCACTTTTACTTGTAACCTAAACGAAGATGCACATATACCCACCACACTCCTATATTTTACTTAAATAGTTTGATAATAAAATAAGAAATAGTTATTTGCTCATCCTGGTTATTTCAATGTCTACTACCACGAAAATCATATATATATATATATATATATATATATATATATTACTTCTTTTCTCAATATGTGAATAATTTCTAGTTTTGGGTAACCTGTCTACATTATAAGCAGCTTCCTGATTACTGTATATATACACACACACACACAAAACAGAAAAAACCATCACAAAGATCAAAGACTTACAAAATGAACCGTACGGGATTTCCCTGTTGAGAAACGCATCCTGTACATTAGCATTTTGTTTATTATTTGATCTCTCTTTTTCTAAAATAGTTTTGTATATATATTTTTTAAATATATAAATACTGTTGGTATTCTTTTTCTGATTATTATTTAAACACACTAATTAGTCATACATACTTTTTCATTCCACCATTTGTTTTAAAATATATTGCCTAAAGCTTTTGCTACTAAAATTTCAGTGCAATTTAGTTTGAAATATCTGTAATCAAATCTATTTTATTTAAAAAATTTTACTTTCAAGTATGCATGCTTTTTGTTTCAGAAGAAGTCTAGCAAGCCACGTCCTAAAGCTAGCGCCACCCCTTTTGGTGGGACTCCTGGACTATTGCCTCCACCCCCAGGAGGAGTAAAATTGCCTCCTCCACCTGGCAATAACAGTTCAAATCAGATTCCTACCTCCCAAGCGGCAAGAAAAGACTCCGGTACGAATTCTGCATTCGAAGATGACTTGCTATCAGACTTGGGGTCATTGAGCGTGAGTTCGGAACCAACCGAGGCGAAACCCGCGTCAGCAACTCAAAATCCGTCTGCTGACCTTTGGGCTGTTTTTACTTGAGCCGCTGGGTAAGAAATGGTTTTTCTCCAAAATCGTTAGAATCTGTATGTTGTATTGAATTTTGCATATCTACAGATTTCTAATTTTTGGTGAATTATTTTCTTTTCAAAAATATCCATTTTGCTAGTAATTATTGTAAGAGATTTGTACCTTAAGAAATATAGTATTTAATGTGTATATATCATCTGGGTTCACAAGCAGTTCGTTTATTAATTCTTGTTCAATTTGTATGTTGCAGAACATTTTACGTTAGTATTGAAATAAGGGACAGGAAGCAGAAGTAAATGTAGGTGCTTATTGATATCATTTCATACTCATGTGATGAGCAGAATGCATTTGTTATCTTTCTTTTTATACTAGGCAGTGCTTGTTTTAAAGTGTTTAGAGATATATGATGATCTTACAGTCGTGGTGATTAGTAGAATTAAAATACTACTGCTAAATGTCCTTTAGCCATTAGCTGTTGATGTGCATGAATTATCAGTACTTTTGTGTCAATTTAGTTATATTGCGTGAAATGGGCTGTTTTCCGCAACATTACCATATTAACCACTTGACAGTTTTTTTTCTGGCATATTGTGTCCAAAAATAAGCACATTTTTTATAAGCAATATATTGATTTGGTACTTACATTTTAACGCTACCACAGCTACAGATTTGGCAGTTTTTAAGTGCCGCCAAGCTACACCTAAAATTTTTGCGACAAATCATAACATAAAACACTTTATTTAAAATCAAAACACTTTAAAAATTCAAAACACTTTATTTAAAAACAAAGTAGTCAATCGGATTTCGGTGGAAAATGGGCCGATATAGAGTTTGACATGGATTCAAAACGGTCTCTATTTTCTTTCACCTGATGCTGTCGCCATATGAACTCTGATAAATAAGATTCCAAATGATGTCCAATTGCATCTTGTTCTGTTTTTGGCTAATCCCAAATACGCATTTTCGTAGCACTAAAAAATGGCGTCAAAAATCAGCGAACAACAAGGCAACAAGGAATCCAAAAGATAACTGCGTGTGCAAACAACAAGATTGCTCTTTATTGGCGCATTAAGCGCAACTTCAGCTGCGGTGGCATTAATACGCAAGTACCATTGATTTTATAAATGCAAGTCAGCAGTCAAAACAGTTACAAGCAGTGATTTTATTAATTTTTGATAATTTTTAATTGCAGGGGGAAAAAGGACCTAAAAACTGGTTTACATTTGTTTAGCTATCCAACACTGATTAGACTGCTGGAGCCATTTACTAGAAACATTGCAAAATAAATAAAGGGAAAAAGTCGGGAAACTCTGGAGTGGCTTAGAAAAATTACCTGCCCGAGCGGCATTCGGGCAAATCGGGGCAAAACTGTTAAGTGGTTAAAATGGTGCAGAATGGCATAACAAATATATTTTATTAGCAGAAAAAAAAGTTTTTTGGTACTTTTCCGTTAGCCGAGCGCAAGCGAAAAATTGGCAAATAATGCAGAATTCCGCCAAATTTCTTACAACCATTATTCCGTTGACTTCGCTTCGTTTGGCGACTTGGCTCGTGTTTGGTTCAGAATTGGCGACATTTGCGCCCGGCTAATGGAAAAGTGCCAGGTTTTTTTTCTTTCTTTCAGATTCACTTTGAGTTTAATATTAATTCCATTTTTTATGCCATCAATGGCATGTCTTCTTTTTAAAATTCAAAATTTGTATGCTTCTTCCGGAACTGATAGCTTTCTTTGTGATATCTATTGAAATTAATTTTTTATTGTACCAATGAAAAACAGAGTAATAATTTGGCTGAAAAGGGCTCATTTAATAGCTATTTGTCTGAGCATTTTTTTAAACTCGAGTGTCAACTAAAATATGTTTGCATATTATTTAGAAGGACAGGAAGGGGAAATTACTTGATGCAAGGTAACAAGCTATACTATACTCACACACACAGAGAAAAAAAAAATGCACATCTTTGATTGTTTTCATGGTTTGGAATTTCACTGAAAGTTTTTGTTGTGTAGTGAAAGGTCTTTATCATCTAGATTTAATATATTTATGTGGTTTGAAGTTGTAACTGTAATTTATCAATCGTTAATTAAACTTTGTATTGTTGTTTTATAATTTGAGTTATTATTCTAAAAGGGGAAAAAATTATGAGATAAAAGATTTTAGCCTCATAAACTTTGTTCTTTGTTTTTGGAGGTTATAGTTGTTTTATACTTTTCCAGTATTTTCTGAACAACTTGATTTGCTCTAAAAAAATTATTAATGTAGGAGGATTTTTTTTCAATGGAGATGTTTTTCAGTCGCCTCTTGCTCTTTCCAAATAATATATTTAATTACATGTATTATGAATTGCAATTAATGCATGCTGACATTATTTCTTTGATACAGTAGTGTATATGTGCATTGGCATAGTAACTTAAATTTGTGCTCTGTTTAGTACAATAAACCGCTTACTGAAATTTGTGTTCTGTTTAGTACTATAAACTGCTTATTGAAATTTG
>BGPR01027800.1:0-18295 GCA_013235015.1 Araneus ventricosus
TTGCACGTCTTTTTTGTGCGCAGTTATCATGTGCCATCTTAGACCTTTTTTAGTCGTGCTTTTATAAGCGCATGTTCCGCACTTGTATCGGCGGCGCTGAAAAAATTTGTTTCTTTAATAACAGTTAAATTTAATTTATTCTATAAATATTAACTTGTTTTTTAAATATATTTTTGAAAATTTGGCTCTAAGCAAGTGATCCGAAAAAAAATTATTTTTAAATAATGTATCACGTACTTCTCAAAATGGAATTTTCAGTTTTATTTGTATAAGGTGTGAGTTTGTAAATTCTATCAAAAAGTTTGAACATCACCTACATTGGGATTCACTGCAAACGCAATTTTTTTAAGAAATACTTATCAAGGCACTTTATCATTTGATTGTATTTAGAATATTCAGTTTAATTAATGCAAATTAAGTAAATGATTAAAAATGATTCAATTCTGCATATTCTCTAAAAAAACACCCAGGAAACTTTTTCAATTTTTTTTCATTTACAGCAGTGCTTCTTATTTCGCTCTCACATTTAATATATCATTTTCCTCTTTCTATGAACCCAGAATTTGGGTTACTTTTCCATTATACGCGCACTTTTTGGCGTCTTTTTTTAAACAAGCGAACTTTCTAGGAGCGTTGCATCGCTATTTTGCATTGGCTTCTTTTACGACGACAGTTGTTGACCGAAATTGGCGCCAAAATGCGTTAGTTTTGCCAAAAATACTTAAAGGCGCTAAACAAGGAACAATCTGGAATCTCCATCACCTTATTACATAAGTCAAAATTCTGATTTTTGCGCATTAAACGTCTCAGGAGTTTTTCTCGTTATTTTTAAATCTCACAAAATCATCGTTATTTAATTTCTAGAAATTATTTTAAATCCTACTTTTGAAACTTGTTAACCATGAATTGAAAGAAAAAAGAGAACAGTTCAAGTGGGTTATTGTTCATTTTCAAGCATATGCTAAAAATGCATTGTATTAATATTCTGAATAAAACTTTCTAAATAATTAAGTTAATATTCTTTCTTTAGTTTGATAACGTTCAGGAATTTATGAGCAAGATAGATATTGTTTAAATGAATTGAATGTCAAACCTTCTTCATATATTAGGTAAGTAATTATATAATATATTAGAAGCATCTGGTATGTTTTGTTAGTCATGGTGAAGCTCTAGTAAAATGAATTACAAATTGTCCATTGTTTCTGAAAGCAAATCATGAAATGGATAAAAAAGATTAATTTAATTAATGACTTATTTTTATTGTTGCTTATTAACATTTATAGTAATTATTAGATTGACAAAATGTTAGTTATGGGAATATAAATTGTTTGAAAACATAGTTGCAAATATTTTCAGTTTCTGTCCCGTAAAATAACATAGGAACTTCGACATGACCTGAAAATTCATTCAATGGATAGAACTCAAAATTTTTGATTTTATGGTACTTATGAGGGTTTAAAGACACCAAAGGAATTCAAAGGGGTTAAAGAGTGGTACAAGAAAAGGCTTGAAGGCTTTTGATATTATATTAGTCCCTAAAAAATGTAAAGACATGCAAAAGTTATGATATTTATAACAAGTCATTATAACAGTTAACTGGCCACTCTATGTAAGTACGTGAAATGAAAAGAAAATTCAGAAAAGCAAATGCATTTTGTAAATGAAAGATCCTTTTGACAAAAAAAAGACCAATCTAATTAATACTTTTATAAAAACTTACATTACGGTTCCATTTTTTGCCTCCATTCATATAATCTCCAGATGCAAAGAATTTTTTGTCATAATTTGCCTGTAAAGGAAACAACTCATCGTTAATTTAGTGATTTATCTCCATTTTTACCTCAACTGCATATTACCAATCAACGCTATTGACACTTCTATTGAGATATTGGAGATCTGGAAAAAATGTGTAACATGCTGTAACCTATTTGTAAGACCTTATTGTTTTACCAATCCAGATTTGCTGCATCCCCAGTTTCTTTCCCGAGGAAAATTGAAACGACTGTTCCATTTTCTCACTATAATATTTTTAATTTCTTCCATTGCTTATTTATTACATTTTTAATTAAAAATTCATCTTAGTTCGTCAGCATATTCGATGACATTGGTTTACAAACGAAAATAACATTGCCAGTTATCTTTCATAAACTTATTCTTGGTCATATTCTTATAACGAGGACGACGTTTGAATCAGCATTTATTCCTCAATCTCGATTTTTCCCCCAAGATTCTTGACTTCAGCTGAATCACATTAAAAACCCATTATTCTGCTTTCTCTAAACCTTGACTTCAGGTGATTGAAACTTCATATATTTTCAGGAGGAAATCGTTAAATATACAAACGATCAAGTATCAATCTTACAGAACATTTCAAGACATTTATTATTAGTTTGTAAGTTGTGTTTTTCTCTACAGCTAAGATCTATGAAACTCTAGTACTGCACTTTTTATAAACTTTCAGACCTGATATCAGTTGTTATCTGGGATTCTTTACTTGTCGAACACTTAATGTTTGAATTTCCCCTACGTGAGATTTTTTTATTCGCGAACCTCCACTTCCATTAAGCAGGATGCAGCCTTCCACTTATGAAGCTCTAAAAAATTTCTTATTCTCTACATTAACGCTGATTCCTTACTTTGCAGCAAATTTTTTTCCTCCAGTTTATTTTGAGAATCGACATTTAGAATATTAATATGCGTCTTCTGTTTATAATGGAAAAGTGTATTTTACAATCATTTAATGGAAAATTCCAACTAATTTGAAGAATAACTTTTAAGAAAATGATGCAAATATAGCAAGAAAAATCATATGTATAACTTTTCAGTGTATCCTACAAGTTGTACTTTTGGAGTATGAAGACCTTAACTTGCAATTCAGGAACTGTTTATAAATTTCAATGAAATTTTTTCTTAATTGATTTTTTTCAATTGTAAATTTATTATTGCTTCCAAGACATTATTACAAGCAAATAATCTTGCAATTAGTTCCATAACAATTATATTGTCTTTGATTATTACGTAACGTTTTCAGATTTAAATTAATCATCATCTTGTCAAAAAATTAGAATATGTTTCTGGATCCGAAAGCCTATATGGCAAAGAATAAGTAAATCATTTTTTGAAGAAAACCTTTATAGGAAAGGAAGCTTAAATTATGTTCAAATACGAATCGCTCAATAGTTTAAAAACAAAAAGCTTTCAAATTTTTAATGTCATTTCGCTTGTTGATAATTATGTTTTTTATCGAACACTCAGATAATATATTATTCTCTAATGCAAGGAATTATATTATGATTTTAATAAAAACTCAGATTCATTCACATGCAAAAAAAAGCTATTGAATATCTAAAGTTTGTATTTCTGAAACAGAGTAAATTTCTTTGTGTGTATCTTTATTAAAAGACCTTTAACTATCAATTTGAATTCCCGTTTTAATTTGCTTCATTTCGCTTAGAAGGAAAATCATTTCATTTCATCTTAAATTTAGGAACATGCATAATAAGTTAAATTTTCTGTTGCAAAATAAAATGAAACTTACCTTCCCATTCAAATCTCCTTCAAAAATAGGATAGTCAACATATGGATATCCATTTGTGGAAGGCTCAACATTCAGATCCTTGAATAGAAAAGATTTTTCTCGTAAAGAATCATGGCTTAATAGAGTGTTGTTTTAATTCCGTTTATATCATATTGTGATCATTTCATTTTCATAATAGCATTTCCGTTACATTATGGTATTTGCAATGGATGATGGTTTTTTAAATTTTAAAATTACGTTTAGGTTCTTTTAAGAAGATGAACAACGCTTTGGAAGTTATGATGAAAACCGGCGTTTGTTGTACTACTGATTATTGTCAGGAATTTTCATTGATTAATGGAATTATTTTTATTAACTGAAAAGGTTTGAAATGAATTCCTATTTGAACACGTTAATCGCATTTATACACATTGAACACTTAAATGTGTTATGAAACTGATTAATGAGATTTCGTTTGATTCTTACGAAAACGAAACGAGAAAGTATTACTTGAGCGTTATATAAGGAAGTTTCATCGAGAGTTGTAATAAAAGTATTTAAACTCCTATAGAGATATTTAGACCTTATGAGTCTTGTTTATTTTGAATACTGTAAAAAATCCAGATTGAAGTTGAAGTTTTCTGATGTACCAAATTTATTTACTGTGTTTTTCGCAAAACTTTAAAAGCTAGTAGTGGAAGAAAAAAGTAAAACTCCTTACATCAAAATAAAACTGTTTCGGCTGTTTTTTCTTAAAGCAACAACCACACCTGAAAGACAAAAAGAAACAAATATTATTTGCTTTCTAAATATGTAAAATTCTGGAATGTGATTTTTAAAAAGAATTATTCCAAAAAAGAGGAAAATGAAACAAAAGCAAAAATATTCAACTAATACAGTTTCTTATAGCATAAATTTCAGCACCTCAGGTTGCAAATGTTTCTTTTCAGTGTCGAAAGTGAAAGCTTTGTAGAATGCATTTAATTTGAATTAATGAAATCAAAAAATGGCAATTAAGCTGTTTATGTTATGTCTTGTTTGGATTACAGAAAGTTTAAATAACTGAGAGCATCAGAGTAACCTACTATTTGTTGTAAATTCTTCCAATTTCTTGTAAAATCCTCTAATAATAACCGATGAAAGTACTCTATATCTTCGGTAATTGGATTTGAGTTTAGTTTAGTTGCATTAACGTTCCGCTTTGAATCAACAAGGGGGCTTTTTGGGGACAGACCTCATATCTTTGAAGCGCGGTCAGATGGCGGAGACGACACCTGAGCTGGTGTTCCCTCTTTAAATTTCCACGCTACACCAGAGGGAGTGACATTTGCCACCCACTACGTATGATTGAACATGCAGCAGACCCACATACACGACAAATCTTCAATGAAATTAATTGGGTTTCGAGCTTGGAGTCCTCCGCCTCCGAGGCCGGGACCTTTCCCCAAGGCTACAGCTGCCCATAACTGATTTTGAAACAACATGTTCAACTCTCTTTCCAAAATTACACTTAATCTGCTTGTCAGTTTTTATTCTTTATTTTAGTTGCTGTATTGTTATCAGTTAAATGCAAGCATGCGGTACATTAGCATGATTCCATTTATATTTAAGATATTTGATAAACATTGAATGGATTCTTTAATTTCCTCAACTTAAATAAAGAGCAATTGCAAGCTTTATCCTATTTCCAGTCAAATTCAAAATTGAAAGCTTGATGGTGTTTTGCCGTAATTTGCAAGAACGTTCTTTATATTTTACCAAATTTTTCCCGCCTCTTTCTTTTATGTTATCCGAAACCTTCAACATATTTTCCAGTATTTTAGAATATAATTATTTTTTTAAAAAAACTCTGGCAGAATATAAAATTCGTAATGTCTGAAGCTGCGCATTCTCCTAAATCAAATAGTACCGGAATAAAATATCCGGTACTATTTGATATATAAATATATCAAATAGTACCGGAATAAAATAATTATATTTTATTCCGGCTGTACCGGAATAAAATATAATTATTTTATTCCGGTACAGCCAGGAAAAACACCTTAAAAAGAAATTTTCACTCTACTCCAAAAAAAAAGAAATGGAAATGAATTATCTTCATTAATTTTCATATCAGTCATTTCCCTTATAAGTTATTTTCAGAGTAAAGGTTTAAGAAATTGTCAATCTACACTAGGGAATTTAGAAATATATGTTGATTAATACTGAGTCTTTAATGATATGCGCTAGTTTCATAACTGAAATTACAACAGATCTGAATTATGAGTGAATATTATATATCATTCAATAATTTAATTATTATTTGACTAGCGATTATAAATGCTACAAAGCTAATTCACAATTATATTTGAGTGAAAATAATTTTCTCAGATATCGAGAATTAAATGTAGCTGAAACTACCAAGTGAGTATAAAGTATATCTTGAGGCATCTGATTGCGTTTTAATAGAAATAAAAATTACTTACAAATTGGTTTTAATCCAAGTAAATGCTTTCAAAGCCATGATAACGGCTGTTTTTTATTCAAACCTAAAAAGCTAAATATTTTTTTAAATTCAGCGTAAAAATATCACAATCGCCACTTTGATCGAAATCAACAACACTAATGAAAATGTTTGTTGTTACTAACAGTACATTGTAATTGAAACTGTATGCAGAATTGTTAAAACAATACAGCAATAAAGCGCTATGTTAGAAAACAGATGCAGCAATAGAGGAAAGTGAGAAAACTGTTTCCGATGCTCGACATTGTTGATCCTGAGTCTTCTGTTAAATCGTATTTGGTTCTTCCAAGACCCTTCCCCCCTCCTTCCCCGGCGTGTCCAGATTTCAACTAAAAGAATTATGGTAACCTCAGGAATACAGCTTTTCCAAAATGTCCTCATAATTTTGGCTGCTTGTTGAACTAGAAACCCAAATTGAGAGTTCATCGAAATTTAAGATACATATTATTATGCCCTTTGAAATAGTCCTTAATATGTTAGAAATATTCTGAAAAGTTAATTATATGTTTGAACAGAATTTAGTTTTAAATGCAAATACTGTGTAAAAAGTTCTATAAAAAAAATTGCTTCTATTCATGCAGTTTTTAATTTCTTCTGTTTCAGGCTGAAAAGAGTTGAAATTTTACCTTAGTTTTCCTTCCGCCCCTCAAAAATTTGTTTGCCCACCTCAGAAGTTTAGATGTGCAAACTTATCGGTTTGGGCGGTAAGTGTAGCTACCATTCAATTATAGAAACATTCGATTCGGTTGTTCTTAGAGGGTTTATTGCAAAATTTTTTCTTGGCCACTTTCCTTAAGATCGCTGGTTCTATGTATTTATTGTAGGGTTATAATTTTTTGAGTTGAAATCCGGACACATCGGAGGGGGGTGAAGGGTCTTTTGCCGGTCAAAGTATAGTATAAAATTCTAAATGCTGCCTACTAACCTCTTTCATGACACTAGCACAAAGTTTGAAGAAGGGAAAAAAATTCAAGACGTCAGAATGCAATGAATATAATTTTTTATTAATGTTTTTCAATTCAAATTTATAGTAATGAAATACAGAATTAAAAACAAATTTGCCAAAGCATTTAATTTTCAGTTCGAATTCGGGCCACACTTATCCACTTTCTCATCAACAATAGATGTAAACAATGAATTTTGTTTCATTGGCAGAATGACGTCAGCTTTTTCGAATACGTCGGATTTTCTACATTGAAACTGAATTTCTCTCTTGCCGGCATAAATCCGGACATTTTGAAGATCCAGACACTAGTCCGGACGTGAGTTTGAAATCCGGACGTATGGTAACCCTAATTAATCTGCTTTATCTATCATATGTTTTTAATTTTGATCCAATTACCTTCTATTTTAATGAAAAGATATTGTTTCAGTAATTTTATTCAGTATATGTGTAGTTTTAAATTTCAACTGTAATTTACAGGGTGTTTCGAAACTCATGGGCAAAAATTTAAGGGGTAATAGAAAACATCTAAACAAGCAATTTTCACCACACATTGCATGGGCGGAGAGGAAGCTGTGAACCGCTAGGAGGTATCCGTTACTGTCACATGAAAGAACGAAACACCAAACGGATAGAGGAGGTACTAAATAATTTTATTGACAGCATGTGTGGCAAAATTACATAAACTACTCAAAAGAGCGACCACCTGCGGTAATGCAGGCGTTACACCTGCGATGTAGCGAGCGTCGCACTTTTTCAAACACACCCGGCATTTCTCGGACGGCGCCGGCATTTCTCGGATGGCGCCGGCAGCAACAGAAATCCTGGCAACTAGGTCCTTGTCGAAGTCGATGGGGCTTTCATAGACGAGACTTCTCAAACGACCCCACAGGAAAAAGTCCAGACTGGAGATATCGGGTGAGTGCGCCGTCCAATGTGTGGGCCCACCCCGACCAATCCATCGCCGTGGGAATTTAGCGTCTAAAGCTCTCCGTACATCCAAGATGAAATGGGGTGGTGCTCCGTCGTGCTGGAACCATATACCTGCTTGTATGTTGGCTGCAACAGGTTGAAGTAACTCTGGCAATACCTGTTGTAAAAATGTGAGGCATGTTCTTCTGTCCATTCGGAATGGCTGAAGGTATGGGCCGATCAAATGGTCACCCACAATTCCAGCCCAAACATGTACGCTGAAACGCTTCTGATATGCATGAGGAAGTGTGTCGTACGGAATTGCTAGATGCCCACGCATGAAAGTTGTGCGTATTAGAAATGCTTTCACGAGTAAAGGTGCTTTCATCCGTGAATAACACACGTGCACTAAAATTAGGCTGCGCTGCTCGTTTTTTGCAAAAACCAACGTGCAAACTCGACACGTGGCGCATAATCTGCAGGTATGAAGGCCTTCACTTTCTGTACATGGTAGGGGTGTAATCCTTCGTCCCGTAGTACTCGCCAAACAATCGAGTGGGGCACATTTATGGCACGGGAAACCTCTCACGTGCTAATATCCGGACGATCTTCCACTCTTTGCAGAATGTCCTCTACAACTTGTGGCGTCCTCACACTCCTGCCACGCCCTGTATGATGAATGCCGGTGACAAAGGATCCCGTTCCACTAAGGCGCCAATGCAATCGCTCGAACATTTTTCGGTCTGTCACGTGTCTTCTTGGGAAACGCTGCCTGTACAGTCTTTCGGCTTCCAAAGCGTTCCCATTCGCAAGACCATACATAAAATGCATGTCCGCCTTTTCCTGATTACAGTACGTCGCCATGCCTTCTGAAATCCACGGCAGAAATGACGATGTGTAATAAAAGTCGCGCTTTATGCTTTCCATTACAGCGCCGTCTAGCGGATCGCCGCTTGCTCTCCGCCCATGCATTGTATGGTGAAAATTGCTTGTTTAGATGTTTTCTATCACCCCTTAAATTTTTGCCCATGAGTTTCAAAGCACCCTGTATTTAATGTTATCATTTTAGATATGTGTAGGCCCTCATTGACTCTCGGCAACCACTATTTTCAGACCCAGTCTACCACTGAATAGACCTTTGCATGAACGGGGTGCAAAAATTTGCCCCGACGGGGAGCACAGCATCCCCGATAGTGGAGACCTGGTACCCCGGACTCCACACTGGCACCACCCTTCGGTATGCAGATTACAGATGCGGTGTAAATCGTGTTAAGTTGAATTTGCAGTGGCGTTTTTTTGACAATATAAGGACACAGGTGCAAAATTGTTTTTAGAATCCTCCGTCTAACCAATGACGTAATTTTTTTCACGCTAATTGTTGTCGAACATAAAATACAGTGTGTGTGCACTACCCAACTGCTATCAATGTACTTCAAGCTGCATTTCCAATTGTTCTGAATTGCTAAGACACCAGAGCGACACTACCTGTGGAGCAAAATGGTCGATACTAAAACCATAATAGCGAGATCGATTCTGCTCCAATTCCGTTCTGACCTCTGAGGAAGCTGCTAAACAAAGTGGTCGCTGATAACTTGTCCGACACAGCAGCGTCGCGGAGGGTATGCGCATTCCACCCACTGCTATCAATGTATTTCATGCCGCACTTCCAACACCTGAGGGGTCTGATAATTAATTAATGACAAAAGAATCGGATGCCATTCCTCTGCAGTAGGGATGGGAAAAACCAACCGGTTTTTTTGTTTCGGTTAACCGGTTTTTTTCCGGTTATTTTTTGCCATAGGTTTAAACCGTTTTTTTTTTTTAAATTCCAAAAACCGGAGGAAAAACCCGGTCGGAAGATAGGCTTGATTTTAGGTTGGACTAGACTAAAATTTACCAAGTTATAAAGCTTTGAAATTCATCATCTTAGGCCAATCAACGATGACCGCTTCCTCGAAGCGTCTGTTGGTTGGCGGATTACTGAAAGAGTGTTTATGAATAGATAAATATTGGTCAATGAATTGATTTCCTGCAAAAACAATAGTAATAAAAAATTTTGTCTGCAAACGGCGTCTGTTTTCTGTAGTCAACAAAATATTAATCTTTAGTCGGAAGTTCTGTGGCGTCCGAAAGATTAGTATCTGCGTTGAATGATTTTGGTTCCGATGAGAGGTGTCGATTCACGGATCAACACATTGCTGAAAGAGTCTTTATGAGCAGATTAGATGATAAATATTGGCCAATGAATTAATTTCTTGTGAAAACAATGTTAATAAAAATTTTTGTCTATAATACTGACTTATTGCAATTATTACTCATTTATTATTATTACATATTGTATTAATTATTTATTTATAATCATTGCTTATTACATTAATTAATTATTGTCTTAATACTTACTTATTGTATATTATTATTAATAATAAATTCTGTCCACAAACGTTGCTTTAAAAAACAACCGAAAACCGGTTATTTTGAGCGGTTTTAACCGCCAGGTTAATCCGGAGGTGAAAAAACCGGTTTAATCGAAAGCCAGTTTTTTTGCAATAATCGTCATCCCTCCTATGCTGTCGTCTCAGTTCCCACATTTGGCGTCAGCTCTTCCAGTCATCTTATAGTTTGAGGCCTTTGTCTAGCCTTCTCTGGTATTTCTTTTATTTCAGCGTCAAGATCACTTTCCTTTTGTTCAATGCCCATCTATTCTCAGATATTCCATTACCCAGTGGCGTAGCCAGGGGAAGTGGCGCTCGTGTCATAATACGATATTTTGCCTCCCTCCATCATCATCAGTGCCTTATCTTGTGATAGACATGGTATTTTTTCACCTCCTCGTCGTATCTGACTTTAAAAATTGGCATAAACGCATTAACGTTTGGTCACCATGGACAGTGTCGCAACAAGAGTAATTGGCACCCGGAAAATAATATGATTTTTTTTATCCCAGGTGTCATCAGTGATCGGACAACTGATCATAGTTGTATGGAATGAGACTGCCGGGTAGCCAGTCTTTGAAGAAGGGAACAGTATTACTAACATGGAATGTCGCTTCCTGGCAACAGTAGTCTTTTGTCGGGAAGAGACATTTACAGAGGTTCTTACTAAATATCGAAGGAAGTCACACAATGACCCCCGCCCTTTGCGACGAACTTGGCGACCATTTTGGCAACAAAATACTTAAAATGATACTAAAAAATGCTAGAATTTTCGCGATATCTCTCATAGGGGCCGAGATACGGATTTCGCCAGAGATTTCTATGTGACGTCACGCCCTGTAAGAAAGACTATAAATACGCGGCAGTACGGATAGACGAGGAACGTGTGTTGATCGACAGGAACGTCTTTGGAGTGGGAACGCCTTTGAGGAATCACTTGAAGTTTCATCTGCAGTGCGAGCTGGAAAGCTGGTGAGCTGAGCGCTATTGAAAGTGCTGTTACTGTCATTATTAGTGATCTATTGTCGGTTTGCGTTGTTAATCTGTACAAGAGCTATTGTTCCGTTACCTGTGCTTCGTGTTTTCCTGAATATTTGTGAATAAAGCCTCATTCTTCATTATCCTGCTTGTTGGACTTTTTCCACCACACACACACCGGACGATTTTTGAAATTTACTGAATATTTGTGAATAAAGCGCCATTCTTCGTCATCCTGCTTGTTGGACTTTTTCTACAATACACACACTGGACGATTTTTGTAACAATATATTGCTTTAAAAATGGCGTAAACGTAGTAATGTTTTGACTCCATGGTCCCTATAAAACTGGTGCCCGAAGCATTTATAATCCCTTGAGCCCCGGTAGCTACGTCACTGCCACCTTTCCGCTTTGCTGTGCAGCTCTACAGCCCTAATGGACGAGCCGCCACTGGCTGTACGTTAAAAAAGTGTTTCTTATTCCACTTGTTCTAGTCCAAGTCCAGGAGTCCGACCGCCCACCGAAAACCAAAACTATAGGCGAATGACTCATGGTAAAGGAAGAGAGTGCAGCTTCTGTTGGCACTAGACCTTGGACGCCCGAGGGAAGAAGTCTGACTTTGTCCATTGCCTTTATGCTTTAGCTGGGTATCATGGAATGGCCTTCACGCCTTGGGTGACCCTTCCAGGAGAAAAAACTCCAGACGTACATCGCCCATTACGTAGTAGAAATCCTAATTTCCCATCCCTGTTTTTGTCAAGTGGATTGTTCCATCTTCTTCATTATTGAATAACAAACACATCGTGTTATTGTCAACTTCAATTAATTTAATAATAATTCCGAATTGAAATTAATTAAAAATTAGCAACTGCTTAGTTACAGTTTCTTTGTTAAAAGTTACCTACATCAAGTTATAAATCTTATTATATTTATCGACAAATAATTAAATTATTCAATACTCAGTTATTGAAAATGGCAAAAATTTAACTTATACCGAAAGGCATCGTTGCACAATGGTGGATATATTACAGCACGCCCCATGGCTACAATGCAAAAGCCGGCACAGCTTGATATATCATTTTCCGTATAAAATCAAAGATTTTTGGAGAAACTAAAAGAAATGCTGAAGACTCACCTTTTTCGGCACTTCGGAGTTTCTGAAGCCAACAACCCTACAATGAAAAGATAAAAGAACTCCATAAATCTCGACAACGAATTGCTTATGAAATTGTGCAGAACTCATGAAGTTTTGTCTTTGTTGTCTGCTTTTAGTTTTCCGTATTTTCTGCATAGTCAAACTGACATATCCAGAAGAAAAAGAAAAAAAAAATTAGGTGAATTTTCAAGAAAGAAGGAATAGAGTTCATTTTTACGTCATGCTCATGGTGTTAAGTATGGATGTATCTATTTGAGATCGCTACTAGATGGCGCTGCTCTAACGCTCTCTGTTTAAGAATTTTGTGTGTGTAATCAGTGTTGTCTTGTCCGTGTGGAAAAGAATATGGAGGCCTTTTTTGGAGGGCGACATTTTTTTTATCTTGACCGAATCAGATAGGCAATAAATTAGCCCATTTTTGAATGGCAATTTTCGTTTCTTTTTTGATTACGGATTGAAAAAAACTTTGGAATGAATAGGGGATAATAGCCTTTGTAGCTGAAAATCCCCCAAACCCCTTTTTCAAATCTTGTCCGTGTGCTAATAAACGTGATGTCTTAAAGATCTCGCTCCATTTATTTCGTAACAGAAAATCAGACAATTGAGGAAATCTTTTACATGGATTGTATCACGTCTATTTAATTTTAAAATTCGTGTATATATTTTAGTTACTACTTGTAAACATCACAGCAGATTCAGATATTAAGCAGTTACTTTAGTCATGTGACTATGACTTCACGTGATGTGATTTGATTCCATTCGTATTTGTATTTTGCAATATGGAATGAAAAGTAACTCTAATTATATGGAATACGTTTTAGCATAATTCTACTTATTAAAAGTGCATGAGTCCGTAAAATAGAAAGTCGTTAAAGTGGGAGAATTTTGTATTGTTTTGAAAAAAACAAGAGAATTACTTTTCAGTTTGAAAGAATTTCTTGACGAAGCACATTTCTTGCTCCGTTTTCTGTTAAGTTTTGGAACTGGAGAGACTAGATGTATTCATAAGTTGCATTTTTGCATTCTCTTATACGAAGTATAAAAAGAGAAAGTATTGTAATAAATTCGAACACGAGATTTTTACGAATTTCCACGTTTTAGACCTCCTTGAATCCTAAAAACACAATTTTGGAATTATATCTGTCTGTCTGTGTGTTTGTCTGTGAACACTATAACTAGAAAACTATTAGAGCTACGGGGATGAAATTTGGTATGTGATCTTGACACATCATTTGTAGGTTTCTATCAAATTTTGGACAAAATACGTCTGCGGGAAGTCTGTCTGTCTGTCCGCTTTCATGTGAACTCTGTAACTCAAAAACTTAAATAGCTAGATGGATAAAATTTGGTACACAGTTTTTTCACCAGAAATGTAGGATCTTATAAAATTTTGGCCAAATCCGTCCAAGGGTTGACCGTCTGTCGGTCTGTATAATCGCATACTTTTGAATGCCATAACTTCTTTAAAAAATTATTTAGGTAAGTGAAATTTCGTATGTAGTCTTGAGACCCTAATTGTAGATTTGTCTCCAATTTTCGTTTAAATCGGTTAAAAAAAGGCGTTGATATTATCTATCGGTTTTTTCTCCATTCTACGCAAAAAAACCAGCGGGAGCGTTCTCCCCTAAATTTTCATATTGCCACTTCAGAAAAAGTGTATTTCCCCGCGTCGTTAAAAAATTCAAACCTATTGTAACCCAGGATCCAATGACTATCAGAAAATATTTAGGTAAAGAATCAAATTCAAAGAGATGCGTTCCGATTAAATGCATCCCGATTTCTACTCTTGCTGACTCAAGGACAAGTCGCATAATCCTTCCGCGTGCACAGATTGCTACCAGTACGCATGCGCATGGATAATCGGATGGAAAACCAGCGGGAGTGATCTCCCCTAAACTTTCTCGTATACTTTCTAAGTGGAGATTCGTAGTGGAGATACTCTCTCTTTGTATACTTCGTATACGAGAAAGTAAAACAAAAAAACAAACAAACCTGAAATCAAATATCTGTTGCCACGTTTAAAAAAAATATTACTTTGAAGCAGGCGCGATAAAATAGGCAATGCAATGAATACTAAAGCGAAAATTCTGCTTTGGAATTGAATTCCCAAGAAAACAATTTATACTACCACAACCGTAACAGTTGCAAAAGCGCGTGAATAAAAGATTTGCTGATATAATGAGATCGGTTTGATTTACAACAATAAAAAAATGTTCACAATTGATGCTTGAAAACGTTTATTGTTGTAAATAAAATTTACAAAAATAACAGATTGCTACCAATACGCATGCGCATGAGAATCGGATTAAAAGAAATTGAATATGCAATTTGAACGCCTCTTTTTGACGGATTTGGCCCAAACTTTTATACGGACCTACATTCATAACGATAAAACTGTGTACCAAATTTTATCCATTTAGCTATTCAAGTTTTTGAGTTATAGCGTTCACATGACCGCGGACATACAAACAGACAGACTTCCCGTTGACGGATTTTGTCCAAAATTTGATAGAAACCCACAAATTATGTTTAAAGACCACATACCAAATTTCATCCCCGTAGCTCTCATAGTTTTCGAGTTATCGTGTTCACAGACAGACATAATTCCAAAATTGTGTTTTTCGGACTCAGGGAGGTCTAAAACGTGGAGATTCGTCAAAATCTGGAGTTCGAATTTTTTGACGATTACAATACTTTCTCTTTGTTTACTTCGTATACGAGAAAGTAAAAAAAGCTGCGAAGGCTGGAGCGAGTGTTTTCCCCACTTTAGGGAATACCGCACGTTTTCCCCACCTTAGGGAATACCGGTGTTATTCGTATGCAAGAAAGTTTTTTTTTTGGGGGGGGGGGGGCACTCCCGCTGGTTATGTGTGATTTCACTTTTCCCCATCTTATTTATACTTAATACTGTTTATGCTTTCCGTTTTTCGAAGAAAGCTGCTTTTATTTTGCATCTGAATGAAAATATTATTTTAATATTGTTTGAAACTTATAAACAAATCGAATCGAGATCACGCGATCCATCTTGAAAAACTTCTTTCTACTCTTGCATTATCACTTGAAACGTATACTTTGTCAGCTTTTGTCGCTGAGGTAGTCTTCAATAAACAGAATGAAAGAAAAGCAAAACAGAAATTGGTTTTGGAGCCATATTGAAATTTTGGGTCGTTTTTAACTTTTATACATTTTGGCATAGTAAAACCTGTTTTATGCATTATTTACGATATCGAAGATAAACAAAAACGTATCATATTGCTATGCTATATAGTTAGAAAATACTTTTGTAGATGTTTCTGAAGGCTTGTTTGGATTTGCATTCAGCGTTGTTTGTACCTTGAACTGGATTTGGATTATTTGTAAATTCTCTCCGGTATGAAGTCGCTCTTTGGGTATTTGAAACGAAATGAAAGTCCTTACAGGTGATAGCATCAGTGGCGAATACAGGATTTCGGTCTGTATAAAAAAATTTTATATCGTCGTGACGAATGTCAAATCTTATGGCTTATGTAAACCAAAACACTTTAACCGCTTAACTTACTAGCCCGAGAATACTCGTGCATCGAATTATCGAAATTTTAGTCTTATAAACTAAAATTGAATCATTAATTAGCTTTATAATTTGACACAAAAAATATGTAGGATCCATAAACATCTTAAGTATCCTATGCCTTCTTAGATGAATGAAAACGACAGCCCCTTTCCAAAACAGGAGGGGTCATCTTATTAGATAGCAAAGAAAATTATTAAGTTAAGTGGTTAACTTTACTCACCTGACAATAAGAATCGTAAAGAACACCACAATACTTTCGATAATTTAATAATAAAAACAATGAAATAACTAGACACAAATTGTTTTCGACCGCGTCAACGCTGCAAGGACAATCGGAATGACTAGAAAAGTAGGAAAATTTTCGAACCTGTCAAGCCAGAAAGCAATGTTGTCACGTTTGTATTATTTTTTCAAAAAAAGGGAAATTCAGAACAAACAGAGGATTTGAAGATTTGAACAGAGTGAATTTAAATAAAATCAAGAATTCCAGTTTAGCTCTGGGGGGTTGCAGCCCGATAGCCCTCCTGGATTCGCCACTGGTGGTACGTGATTGACTCTTCAGTAACCTGAAATGGCGAAAAACAAAATAACATTTTAAATAAATTTAATTCACTTTCTCGTATACAAAGAGGAAGTATTGCAATGTCAAAAAATTTGAACTCCAGATTTTGACAAATTTCCACGTTTGAGACCTCCCTGAGTCCAACCAGCGGGAGTGATTTCTCTAAACTTTCTCGTATCCGGCCTAACGCGTGTGGGGAAAAAATAAATGGAGCGGCAGTAAAATGGACGATTCCCTACACAGGAGTATGCGATTATACAGACCGACAGACAGTCAACCCTTTAATGTATTTGGTCCAAAATTTGATACAAACCTACATTTCTGATGATAAAACTGTGTACCAAATTTTAAATGTGTAGCTATTTGAGTTTTTGAGTTATCGTGTTCACATTAACACGGACAGACAGACTTCCAGTGAACGGATTTCGCCCAACATTTGACAGAAACTTACAAATTATGTGTAAAGATAACATACCAAATATTCATCTCCGTATCTCTAAAAGTTTTCGAGTTATCGTGTTCACAGACAGACATAATTCCAAAATTGTGTTTTTCGGATTCGGGGAGGTCTGAAACGTGGAGATTCGTCATAATCTGGAGTTCGAATTTTTTGAAGATTACAATACTTTCTCTTTGTATACTTCGTATACGAGAAAGTAAGAAACACAATTTTGGAATTATGTCTGTATATGTGTCTGTGAACACGATAACTCAAAAGCTATTAAAGCTAGAGGGATGAAATTCGCTATTAAATTCTATTATCATAAATGTAGGTCCGAATCAAATTTTGGACAAAATTCGTCTACGGGAAGTCTGACTGTCTGTATGTCCGAAGTCATGCGAACATTAAAACTCAAAAACTTGAGTAGCTAGATGGATAAAATTTGGTCATGAATGTAGGTCCGTATAACATTTTGGGCCAAATACGTCAAAGGGTTGACTGTCTGTATAATTTACTTTTGAAAAGAATCTGTTATCTCCACGCGCATGCGTACTGGAAACAATCTTCTGTGCACGCGAAGGCTATGGAGCGAATTAAGTCAGTTTGTCCTTGAGCCGGTAAGAGCTGAAAATCGGTACGCATCTCTTTGAATTTGATTCTTTACTCAGATATTTTTCAATCACCATAACGAAAAACCTTCTGATAGTCATTGGATTCTGGGAAACAGTAGGTTCGAATTTTTCAGCCACGCGGGGGAAGGGGAAACGGCACCTTTTTGGGGAAGTATGCGAGAAAGTTTAGGGGAGAACACCCCCCCTGGTCCTTTGAAGGAATGGCAACCCTTGTGTTCCGGAAACGAGAAAAAGGTGAACGCCATGTTTTGGGGAGAAAGGGTTGAGACATCAACCAGAGCGGTCGCATAAAGAGGGTGGGCATACGCATTACGCATGTCGGTTTATGAGTTTAATTTTGCTAGGGTGTTAGTAGTTTGAGTTTCGGCTCATATAAAGGCAGCCAGGCGCTACGAGAGCAGAGGAATGCTGGTATAGAAATATCATATATTTTTTTTGTGTCTTTATGTTTCCCTACGTGTTTGTGTGTGATGTGCCCCGTATTTGAAATGTAATAAATATCTTGGGACCAAAATCTGAAATCTTCCTTGTCTCCGATCCACACCATTCTTCTTGAGAATAAAATGAAGGAATGAAAAAGAATCCGTAATAAATATCTTGGAACCAAAATCTGAAATCTTCCTTGTCTCCGATCCACACCATTCTTCTTGAGAATAAAATGAAGGAAT